>LS508571.1:371824-383271 GCA_900490845.1 Pristionchus japonicus | reverse complement strand
ATCCCGCGGCAGGAGATACGAGAAACGGCTCGCGTAAGCACCCGTAATCGGGTCCGGAGAATCTTTTAGAACAATAATATCGAAGGGGTTTTCGGCATTTTCTCGAGTTAGGCCAGCTTTTATATGCGTAAAATCAGTTTTTCATGTTTCTCACCCCGAAGACGATGTTTCCGACCAAGGGTCTAATTGAGTTATTTGCGGGAATTGTGATTACCAATTCAACGGTATGTTTAAACTCGCTGTACGATGAAAATGAAGTGACTTACGGTCAATTGAAGTTTCAAATGACAAAAATCGATAATATGCAAATTTGACCAAAACAAGTGGATGCATCTTAAAGAGTCCCTCAATGGGTCCTACTGACCAACTTTCATCGAAATCGGAGACACGAAATTTTTCCTGGCGGCAAATGGGCCTCGTTTTCCTACACTCTTACAGAAAACCCGTGATATTTCGAAGTAGTTCTTTTTTGTTTATTTCTATGTTGGCGTTCACTCTGAAACGCTGAAGCGACAAACGTTTCGATAACTATAAACCTGTCACTTGAATAAATGAAAAAATGGAGTGTTCTGCATCATGCGGATTGCATGCCCGAAATGTAGAAACCTAATCCCATAGTTCCCAAAGTCAGCAGTCTTGTGCTTTTCGGACAAGAAAGGAAATGGGATACGGGCAACGTAAGAGGAAAAGCTCGGAAATAGAGTACGCTGGGAGGATAGAGGAAAGATTGGAATGTCAGGGGTGGAAGATTGGCCGAGCTCCAACCTCTTTTTGAGATCATCTTGACCAAAACGGAAAAGAAAAGGATGGCGGAAATACGTGAAAAAGCAAACTTCCGAGGAGACATGTCGAATGCACAAAGGGTAAGAGTAAAGGAAATAGAGTACGCTGAGAGGATGGAGGCGAAGAGATTGGAATGTCGTTGGTAGAGCCCCAATGAGGTTTCGAGACCATCGGGACCATTGACGCATAGAACAGATGGGATACGTGACAAATAACATACAAAGTTATGAGCCGGAGAGGACCTGTCGAAAGGGACACGAAAAAACGGTACTTCTTTGATTTTTGGCCGAGAGAATTTAAGTGAGAAGTGCGGTGGAGAAGGAGGAGAGCAAGGAATTCACGGTGAGGACATTCGAAGAAGTGCCGATAAAAGGAAAGGAACGACAAGTGAGCATTGCTCGATGAAGCTGACAAAGAAGTGGAGAGGCGACCAGTGTTCGGGCAAGTGGACTCACCAGAGGCGTGATGGTGAGGGGAGAAAGGCCTTTGTGAACAGAGAAAATGCTTTGTCTTTCTTTTCTTTCACATACAGAAACATTCACGCTCCTCGGCAGTGACAGTAATGCAGAGATGATTTTGCTCGGACTATTACCGAGACTACCGTATCCACAAAATCCACCAGAAATGAGAACGCAAGAGACTAATACTGCCGGATTAGAGTTTCTCAGCTAATTGGAAATATGCAAATGCGTTGTTTGTTCGTCCGGAATGACAAGAATACCTCGGTCTTCTACTAAGAAGAAGCCCTCGAAACTTTGAACACTTGTTGAGTTTCCCGGAAGATTCGTTGTTTTCACTTAATCTAAAAATGAGATTGCCTAACGTAGTGCTGCTCCGGGGAACTAGGAAGCCCTCAAAATGGCAGATTAGTTTCGCTTCAGACATGCCATCAATGTGCTAGCGAGTTTTGCAGCTGCAGGGAAGATGAGGCGATTGCGTATTCATGAAGAGTGCGGGGGGGGGGGGGGGGTAATGAGAACCAAGGCATTTCACTGCAGGGTTCTTCGGGTTTTGACGAGAAAATTTCCCCCAGCCCAGATTGCTCTAGATAATAGGGCTTGTGTACGGGCCTCAGCTGTCCGGCTTATCTCCTTATCGACCCCTTGGGGCCTGGCCGGCCAATCCGTCATTGCATCAAAACAAGGGGCAAGATTAGGAAAGCAACCATGAAGTATTCTCTGTTTTCCAGTTTCTGACATTTCGAAATGCCTAGAGACTTCCAAATATCAGAGATCGCTCTCCTGCCTCTTCCTTACATAGATAAGCAAAGATCAAAGATCACAGTCCCTTCAGAACACGATACTTTATCGGGACAGCGCACGCGGCTGTTAGTGGGGGGCAAATAATACAGGGAATAGGGAGTTACGGTATGCTACCGTATAGGGGATGATCATCTTTTTGACATTTGGAGACAAACACTCTGGGCCAGAAAGGGGGCGGGGCCTCAGAGTAGGGGGAAGGGGGCGGGGCTGATCTTTGATCTCAGACGACGGATCGGCGCGCGCGTCGACGCTCGCGCGTGTCGCCCGAGGCGAACAGCGAGGGCGAGTCGCGCCAGCGCTGAAAAGGAAGGTTGTAGTTTGATCTTTGATCTCTTTTCTCTAGTTTGCACTCTACTGAACGAATTCTACAAAAAAATCCTTTCCACGGAGTCAAATGTGCGAAGCGTCAAGAGTCACATACACATACACTAAAATACACTGCCTTGATACAGTATCGTAACCCTACCGTGCCCTACTCCCGATCGATAACTGATCATTTTGTACACACCGTACTTCACCTTACCAAAAACTGATACAGTATCCCTCCTACCGTAATCCTACCGTACCCGCTCCTCAATCGCCAACTGACCGTCTTGTACTCGCCGTGCTCCGGATCTCCGTCGGACAGCGTTGAGGAGCACTCCTCTTCGAGGTCCGACGCCGAGGACGTGCACGACTGCTCCATTCTGCAAAGATCAAAGATTCAAAGCCAGTCTCAAATGGGGGCGTGGCCAATAGAGTTGTTAGACCGAGTCACTCGCCACTCGCGAGTGAGAATGATCGATTCACTCGGCGAGTGAAAATCCACTCGCCGAGTGCTTTTCTCCTTTCTCACTCGCGAGTGATTTTCCACTCGCCGAGTGACTGGTTGAGAGACGAGAGAGAGGGAGAAATGAGAGAGACAAGAACAAAGCTCATTCACTCGCCGAGTGCAAATCCACTCGCGAGTTGATTTCTCATTTCTCACTCGCGAGTGACACACCGATCCGAGTGGGTCGGAAATGAACTCGCCGAGTGGCGAGCGCTCGCGAGTGTCACTCGAGTGAAACAACTCTAGTGGCCAATCTCTAAAGGGGCGTGGTCAATCTCTAAGGGGGCGTGCCCAGTGCCAAAAGGGGCGTGGCCAATCAATAAAGGGGGCGTGGCTGTACCTATGCTTGCAGTATCCGAACCGTTCGAAGAAGGCGTGGTCGACGGCCTTGCCGAACTTGCACAGCCCGAGGAAGCCCGGAATGCTCCTGGAAGTGGTGATCTTTGATCTTTGGGTTTTGTTCACCCTCATGTTTTGTTATCTGCCGTAGCCCTCTACGGTAACTAGTGCTACCGCACCTCTAAAAAATCTACAAACTACTCGACAACTTCTCAAGCGCAGACTGACTACAGTACCCCACCAATTGATAACTGACCATCATAACTCCGCCCAATCGATAACTGAGATACAGTATCCATCAGTTAGGGCTGTCAATTGCAAACTGACTCGAAGAAGCGGAAGTCGTCGGTGTAGAGGGTGTAACCTCGTCTTACAACTTGTCTACCGTACCCTTCTACACTACCTTATCTACGAATCAATCGATAACCGAGCTACCATATCCCTAAATTACAGTAGCCAATCGCAAACTGACTCGAAGAAACGGAAGTCGTCGGTGTAGAGGGTGTAGACGAGCTGGTAGACGAGCAGGAGGACGAGGCAGATGAGGCAGGCGAGCACGAGAAAGACGAACGAGTCCCACGTGCTCTGGAGGAGATGAAAGCACTTAGCCTAAGCACTTAGAGAGAGCGCAGATAAGGAAGGCGAGCACGAGGAAGACGAACGAGTCCCATGTGTTCTGGAGAGAGATCAAAGATCAAGGATCAAGGATCAGAGATGAAAGGTCAAACTACAGACTACAAAGATCAAAGAACAAACTACAGTCTAGTTTGGCGCATGTACTGGGTGACTAAAGACTAAGATGAGGAAGGCGAGCACGAGGAAGACGAACGAGTCCCACGTGCTCTGATATCAAGGATCAAAGATCAGAGATCAAGGGTGAAAGATCATAGATCAAGTATCAAACTATAGTCTAGTTTGGAGAGGAGCGCTGGGGAACTAAGGCAGATGAGGAAGGCGAGCACGAGGAAGACGCACGAGACCCACGTGCTCTGAGAGAGATCAGAGATCATTGATCAATGGTCAGAGATCAAAGATCAAACTACAGACTAGAAAGAGAAACTGTGTGCGAGGGGGCGGGCCTAAGATGAGGCAAGCGAGCACGAGGAAGACGAACGAGTCCCACGTGCTCTGAGAAGAGATCAAAGATCAAACTACAGAGATCAAAGATCAAACTACAGTCTAGTTACGAGATGGATTGCTATAAGGGAACTAAGATGAGGAAGGCGAGCACGAGGAAGACGAACGAGTCCCACGTTCTCTGGAGGAGATCAAAGATCAAGGATCAAGGTTCAGAGATCAATGATCTAACTTCAGACTACAGTCTAGTTTGAGAAGGCGGCGGAGAAGTACACGCGGTAAAGATCAAGGATCAAGTCGAAAGATCAAAGATCAACGCTCACCATCTCTCCGAGCGCGGGAGGCCGTCGAGGCGAGCGAGGAAACGGCGGGAGGAGACCGCTCGGGGCGGCGGACTATCGGCTGAATGAGGGCGTCTCTTCCCTCGTCTCTCCTCTAGTCAAATTCACTGATCACCTCTGATTTGACTCGATTTGACTGGATTACTCTCTACCCTCTGCCCTCTCTCACGTCTCCTGCACGTAAATTGCCTCGAATTTGACTGCGGCGATGCCTATAAAAGGCCGTCCGAGCGAGGAAAAGGTTCAGTCGAGCAGAGGAGAAGAGAGAAGATGGCCAACCCCCCAGCGAAGGAGGACACATGGGCGTTCCAGCCCATCGGCGCGCCCTTCCCGGAGAACCCTGTCAAGGTGAGGTCGCGGGGTCCCCAATGGTCCCAGGGGGTCCCCAGGGGTGCCCAGGGTTACGGTAATCGATACCCTCGTCAGGTGCTCGGCCAGCAGAACATGTACGTGGCGCTGTGGTACAAGCACGGCAAGCCCATCCACGGCCGCGCCTGGAACAACGGAGGTACGGTAGCTGAGGGGTTACGGTAGCTAATCGATAATCCCTGCAGGAGTCGTCGAGTGCTCGTTCCCCTACCTCAAGGCCGAGCTGACTGGCGCCAAGGATCTCGGAGGACAGATTCAGGTACGGTATCAGGGTATTGATTACTGTAGCTACGGTACCCCTCCGTCAGGTGCTCCAGTACAAGGGCGACCATCGCAACCTCGGCTACTGGTACAACTGGATCAAGTACAGCCAGAGGTACGGTATCGATTGATTTATCGATCGGGTTACTGTAATTATCGATCGCAGATTCGACGGCGAGCACCGTGAGATTCTCAAGTGCGGAGACTCGATCCCGCTGCTGTGGGCCAACCGCCCGCAGGGAGCCATTCTCGGTACGGTATCGAGTTACGGTAGATCGATATGGGTACGGTATCCAGGTATTGATCTTTGATCTCTGCAGGCTACGTCGACAACAAGACCGAGATCGCGCGCTTCTCGCACGATGGCATCTCCGAGGACAAGTCGGGAGGTACGGTATCTGAGGGGTACGGTAGGGGATCGATAACTGACTAATCAATAGGGTACTGTAGCCTACCGTAACCCTCAATCCCTTCAGGAGAACTCGCCGACATGATGATCATCGTGCGCGAGCTCAAGGGAGGCCCGCCCAACTGCGAGTGAGTTACGGTAGCTGGATTACGGTAGCCGATCGATAATTGACTAATGAATACCGTACCCTGCAGGTGCCCAGTGTGCGCCAAGCTGCCGCCCAAGCCCGTCATTCGTGTTATGCTCAACGAATGGGCCGACTTCCGTGCCGGCGACCCGTGGCCCGCGAGAAAGATGGTCAAGGCTCTGGACAAGTGAGTACGGTAGTCTACGGTAGCCTGATCGATAACTGATTTAAATACCGTATCTCAGGTCGCTCGACACGCTTGCCGGCGAGAGCCCCGACCAGTTCGTCGCGCTGTGGTACCAGGCTGGAGAACCCGTCATGGGTACGGTAGCTTATCGATTACTGACTAATAGATATCGATCGATGACCTACCGTAATCGCAGGTCGCGTGTGGAACGAGGGCGGCAAGATCGCGGCCAACTTCTCGTGGAACGGCAAGGAGTTCAAGACCAACATCGGATCGATCCAGGTACTGTAGCATACGGTAGCTTCGGGTACGGTAGTCTATCACCAACTGACTTTTCTCCTTTCAGATCCTGTTCGAGCTGTCCGAGCACGTGCGCGGTTTCGACTACGGCTGGATCCCATACCAGCAGGTATACGGTAGTCGATCGATCGATGGCGGGATACGGTAGCTGCAATTGATAACTGACTTTTCTCAGGCCGCGACGTTCGGCGAGAAGGAGTGGCACCCGGTGCACGTCGCCCACCACAAGGGAGACATCTCGCCCGCCGTCATTGTCATCGACGGAAAGCAGGTACGGTAGTCGATCGATAACTGAGGATTACGGTACTAATCGATAATCTTCCAGATCCTCGGAAAGGTCGACATCAAGAACGAGCGAGCGTGCGCCGGACACGGCGGCAAGGAGGTACGGTATCGGGTTACTGTAGATGGGTTACGGTAGCCTGAGGGTACTGTACTTATCGATTGATTCTCAGGTGATGCACGTGGCTGGTGCCGTCCATTCCTCGGTCGTGCTGTGCCGTCGTGCCAAGCCGGGCTGCAAGTTCGACTAGGCCGCTCGTCGCCCCATCCCCTTGTCCCTCGGTTGGATAATAAATATGTGGCTGCAAGATGCCACTATAAAATATCTGTCTTGTTCTGTGCACGTGTTGGATGATTGTGGATGTGGTGAGGGGTTGGGATGGGCTTTCAGTCTTTGATCTCTCTTGCCTCGGAATAGTAATGGAAGTTCGACTAGGCCGCTCGTCGCCCCATCCCCTTGTCCCTCGGTTGGATAATAAATATGTGGCTGCAAGATGCCACTATAAAATATCTGTCTTGTTCTGTGCACGTGTGTGTTGGTTGAGTGTGGGATGGGGTGGGGTTATGGGATGTATCTTGATGTTTGATCTTCAAACTCTGCTTCTCTTGCTCTCCATTCCATTTGCTTGATGATAGTGTTGATGTGTGTCAAGGAGTTGGGTATTTGGCACTTATGCTGCTTCTTTGACACGATGAGTGGCATGCGAGTGCGGAGAGAAGCGAAACGGAGCACGCGGAGGGACGGGCCACTCTTTGACTGGAAACTAGAACATCTCTTTCTCATCTATTCCACTTCAAACATCAATCCAGAACGAACGAGATCTTTCAATCGAGAAATGGAGAGTTGAAAGAAAAAACTGCATCATTGGCGAAAACCGCACAAGTTGCCTGCATAATGGTATCGAGAGAACGGTAGACGGGTATTCATTCCTTGCTCAACATTCTCTCTCGCGAGCGGTTCCCTCTCAATTTCACTCTGATGGAAAGCGGTTCCCCCTTATACCCCTCGTCTTTGAATCCCCATCCAAGTAGGAGTGATCACCGTGTGATAGGTAAAACCTACAAAGATGATTGTTCCTTCGGAATGTGGGTTCAATGATTGTCGCTCAAAGATAGATCATTCGACACTGGTGGACTCAAGCTAGAAGAAGAATCTAGATCACGCCTGGAACCACTTCCAATCAAGTGAGATACCCATCTTGATCTGCGCTTCTGAAGCGACACAGATAAATTCTGATTCTGATTCAGGAAGTATTCGCTAAGTAGATTCCGCGCTCCTCGAGCTCACGAGATTGTCGAGAATATTTGGTAAAAAGTTATCGACAATTTGATAATCAAAAAAAGCGAGCGTCTTTTCGAAAGTCCAAACGGCAATTTGAATGAATTGCATGCACAGGAGCAATGTGGATGATCGATAATTAAAAGACAGTGTTTAAAACGCTGAATTTCCGACTTTATTCGTGGAGTGACGTAAGAATCAATGATGAGCAGTTCCCGCTCCATCAAACACGGCATTGAAATTCCACCACGGATCGGGATGATTTTGAAACCGCGTAATAGTCATTCGGTGACGACTTCCTCGCAGTGAAACACAGAAGCGGTTATCGATTTCGGAACTGACCTGAAACGATTCCGACGTTTCAAAATCAGAAAATGATTCAAAAAAGTACATGCAGCTGCCAATGATTGTCAAACTCCGATCGACTGATGTCACTCGTGATTTTAAAAGTCCAGGTTCCACTGGTCGTCATGCTCAATCGATCCTGAAGTATTTTGCATTATCGATTTCGAGTTACAAATTGCAAACCACAAGTGCTTGAAAGAGACAGTCTGTGTTAATCAGCACTCGACGCATTATGAATGTTTTGAAATTCGATATTTGGTTCGTGAAATTGGAATCCATTCGCAATAGATTCTGAAAAATATCCTAGAAAAGGCAAAATTTTGAAATTTCAAGACTTGTTTTTGCAAAAAAATTACACCAATTCATCTTACCCCATCTCCGCAAACAGAAACGCACAAGTGCGCTGGGCGAATCGATTGACAGTACTTTTTCAAGAATTCTTCATCGATAAATTGAGCTGCGCATTTGAATTCGAGTCGAATGCCAGCGGGTTTCGATGAATGTAGCATGTTAGCGAACCTAATTGAATTGCTGCAATTCGGCATAAAACACATTTTACCTCTCTTTTCCTTCACAGCTCAAGTTCTGATCAAAAACACTTTTTGCTATTTGAAGAAAGCAAAGGGACCGTGTAAGGACGATCTTTTCAATGAAGTTTATCAAATTGTCGTCGATGGAGATCTGAAGACAGACGAATTAGCTTGGAACGAAATTGAATTTGACTAGCCTTTTCGAAAACGCAATTTCGAAAACTGAATCTGTGCAGGAGTTGTAGGGCATGTCGAGAGACAACAGAAGTAGTTTTCGGAATTTGCGGTGATTCACCTTCATTCCAAGATGGCCAGATCCTTTGTACCCTCTGAAATTGCTTTTGATATAAAATATTAATGAACATACGAACATTCAGTTTGTTCACATCCGGATGGCTCCAGTTCACTCGCAACCGACCTTCCGAATGCTTTATTTTGATAAATGTGAAATACCCGTCATCGGCAGTGACGAAAAGGTGAAATTCACTCAATGACATCTGCAAATTTGAACTTTTAGACCTTCAGAAAGCTCCATGTTTGTGCATCTTTGCCCAATTAGAGTAAAAATTGATCAACCTGAACGAAACGAAGACTAGTAGCCTCCACTTTTTCCGCGTTTGTTCTTGATATTTGAGAGAGTTTGTTCAGTCTTTTACTCAATGTCGCGACTTCATCGAGGTCATTGCTGAAATTTTTTAAACTAATTAATTAATTAATTAAATTAATTTCAATTAATTTTAATTGGCTACTTACTGATCTAGTCGTTCGAATGTGGCAACCAAACAATCGTCATTGAGCTGCCAGAGCAAACTCTGAAAGATATTTTTCAAAACATTTTGAAATAAAAAATAATTAGGGGCTTACTTTTGGGCGGTTTTCATTGGCATTTTCAGTAGAAGGCAGAACATCTCCAAGATCTATCGGTAGCGTCTCCATTCTTTGTACAGCACTGATGCCTTTTCTTAAAATTTTGATTTCTAAAAGCGAGTCCAGCGGCAAGAAATAGATATAATTATCTTGGAAATGAGATTAGCAGACGTGAGGTAGCGTTGATGTTACGAACAAACGCGTCAATATTAATTCAAGAGAAGGAAATGAGAATAAAGGGACGCTAATTCCCGTAACGCGTCTCGACTACAATGTGATTGCAATAGGTAAATGAGAGAAGTGACAAGAATCTCTCCAAAATTATTAAAAAAATCTACGCGAAAACTTGACACAACTCAAAACACTGACACAGCTCGACAAACGTGCGGCAAAGACACTGTAGTGCGCGCTTCCCCTGACTAGTGAGTATTGTTTTGGTGAATATTTGTCGCGTTATATAGAAGCTTCCCCCCTTACCTAATTGTTTGTGTCACAGACACTCCTGCTTTTGCCAACATTTACCCATCATTTATGCGCATACAATTATTGAATTTGTCAGTGCAAGCGTTGTTTTTGAACTGATCCGTGTTGTGTTTTCGCGTATTTAATGCATTCAAACATTAAAATAAATATTTCCAGCAATGAGCTCAGAGGAGAAGCGTCCGAGGCTGTCTTTGAGAGAGGTTTGTCGAGAATTACGTCATTTCGAAACTCGGCACTTTTCTGATGATAAAAGAGTGTCCTAATTAACGAATTCCTCTGGAAACATGAGAGTTAGGTAGCGTCTTTTAGCGTATTTTACTTTGTAAACCTAAATCATTTTTATCTTCCAGGATTACTACTCGAAGCTTCCTCGAGATTGTCAACTTGCCTTCCTCAGTCTACTGCCTCGGTTCGTTTCGATCTTCCATTTTGTGCTAGAAAGTAGTTGCTTTCATCTGTTCGCCTAACAGCTGGCCTTACCAGTGGGTCCCACCTAGCGTAGTCGTACGACTGTAAACTCGCTTGATGTGGCAATACCTTTACCTTTTCTATACATCTGTTGGTGATAGGATGCTGACATTTAATTATTTCCAGAGAGACTCTCAACGAGATCGAGAGAGTAAGCAAGCAAATGAGGGATTTAGTCAACGATCCATCCCTGAAGAAGATCAAATCGATGGGCTATCTCTCCATTACCGAGGTGAAACTAATCAGAGTTCGTGGCAACCGTTTTCATATTTTTCAGCGTCCAACCTGCCTCTTTTTTCAATACAGCTCAACTCCTCACACTTATCTTACTTATTCAATCGAGAAAGGAGCAGAAGTTGGGAGAAGGGAAATTGAACTCCTGAAACCGGTATCACCAACTTCTCAACCTACAGTAGCGACCGAAAGTATTCGGACACTTTTTCAATCGTCTCTAACTTTTTGACCAGGCCTGATATCGACCTACTTTTTGCTCTATTGCACAGATAATCTATAGAAGACTACGACGCACATATAATGGTAGCAGCGAATGCACTCCCTAATTGCATAGTGATGACGCAACCGAGACATACTTTTTCGAAATTTCATTATTCTTTGGTGGATTTTTTCCGACTCACCAAACTTTGTGTGCATAGAGTCCAGTCCAAGGGCTACCCAGAAAAAAAGTTTCAAGTTGCTGCGACCACTCTCCACGGCTGCAGAAATTCAGAAAAATTGAACTCGTAATTTCATAACTCTGCCTCTAGCAGAGCTAGAGCTTCGTTCTAAAGCTTAAAATGATTCTGGTGATGACTGTTGATGATCCACACAGTATGGTAGCAATAGCCCTTCATTTGCCTTTCGGAACCATATAAGTCACTTTTTCACATTACCCAACTTTGAGGGCTCACCATTCCAAGGGTGATTTTT
>LS508571.1:330967-361320 GCA_900490845.1 Pristionchus japonicus | reverse complement strand
TTCGTGTGGATAGCAGTGGGAGAAAAAGTTGCGACGGAGCCACGAAGTGGCGGAGTCGCAACTTTTTCGAGCACTGCTATCCACACGAACCTTTCACATTGCTATACGAGACAACACGGTCCCTAACCTGCGCTATTTAACTTTAAAGCACTCCCCGGTCTAGAGCGTAGAACCCGTACTAAAACGCAATTAGAAAAAAAGCTAGAAAAAGCGTTATCCACTCGCACCACGGCGGTCATAATCAAACAATCCTGGAGAGCTTATCTAAACACGAAACATATTGCATCATCACTGAGCAATGTGGCGTAACCTAGGACAAACGTCATCCACTCGCCCACGGCGGTCATAATGAAACCCCGTTGGAGAGCTCATCAAAACGCGAAACATATTTCATCATCATTACGCAATGCGGCGTAACCTAGGACAAACGTCATCCACTCGCCCACGGCGGTCATAATGAAACCCCGATGGAGAGCTCATCAAAACGCGAAACATATTTCATCATCATTACGCAATGCGGCGTAACCTAGGACAAACGTCATCCACTCGCACCACGTCGGTCATAATCAAACTATCGTGGAGAGCTTATCAAAACGCAAAATAATTGTCTAACACAATGCTTTGAATCAGAAACATGGGAAGCTAACGTAGACCCCACTAGTTCCTTTACAAAAAACTTTGATACATCGATGTGGGTTTTAGACAGGAAACTTTTCACACCTTTTTCGAGTCAATCTTAGCGAGATGCTGCTCCGTCACTTGATCAGTCAGAGAGAAGCGCCAACTTTCACTGTGAGGAATCGTTTCCAAACGCATCTAAATAGTTATTCCGTTAATGTGTTCATGCTTTGAAATGTCGCAAATTCATTTTCTAAAAAAAGAATAATAAAGAATGATACGTTTGCTTAGCATATTTGCATTTTAAACACACCGTTGATACTTTCTTGAAAACAAAAAAAAGCTTACAAGTATCGCTTGGACGAGGTGGTGGGGTTGCAATTTCATCGTGAAGAGGATGATGCATTTGAAGCGAATAAGCACAGGCAGAAATGATGTAGTGGGAGTCCAATACGGAACCTGGAAAGAAATGAAATTTGGATAGGCGAACTATACCTACTCACTAGCTTCAAGTGATTCTGACTGTGAATCGAAAAAATCATGAATGTCAGTTTGCCAAACCAGAATCAGAATTGATGAAAGGTTAACTCAGGCTCACACTCTCTGGTATAGGGTAAACAGCAAGGCTGAACTCCGGCGCTTCGCCCTCAATCGCATCCGCAAAAGCGATGAAGAACTGTTCATCGAAAATTCCTGCGATTGATATCTCATTATCCGCCTCTTATTACCAACTTATAAGCTCAGATAAAAAGTTGAGTATTTTCCAGTCGAAGAGCAACGTGATTAAGATACAACCAAAGAAGTTACCGATAAATTCCGTGAGTTTGGCTGGCGAGCCTCGAAGATGAGAACAGTTGAGATCCCGTGCCTTAGCGGCCAACAAGAAATTAGTCAGTCTGCAATCACATTATTTCCGACCTCTTTGATTTTTGGAACAGAACAGAAAAAAGCGCACCCAATGGAGCTATTTCTGGGCTCCCAATGGCGAATTCTAAATTGAACTCACTCGATCATTTAACCTGGTTGTCTATGATTTGTAATACCCTTAGCTATTTCATGTAATTCCGACTGATGTTGTCACGGTGCGACGAAACGTCTCGATGATAAAACCATCTTCCTTCAACCTCTTCGTCCCCTCCCTTTTCGGCTCTACTAAGACTTAGCAAGATACTCACCTGGGGATGTCGAGTGCTTCATCGATCGTTGGACGGGCTAAGAATAGGCGACTCGTCGCAGAACCGTAAAAAAGTTGAGTAAAAATGTCGATAAAATCAGCGTCCAAAACTCCCTTAAAAATTCGATTAGATTGCCAGTTAGCCTCTAAGCCCAATCCCTAATAAGTGTGAATCTCAACCATTTTTCCTGGGATGCTGAGAGGAGCTTTCGACAGCATAGTTTACCAACTTACGTTAAGCATAGAGAAGCTGCTGATGCCATGCTGCTTCGAAAGATCGGTCAAATTGTCCATGAGGGCCCTTGGCATTGGCGCCGCTTCGTATGGTTGTTGATTAGGGGGGTCACGGAATGCGTACATCCCTTTCTGAATGGAGGAGTATTTGAAGTCGTTAAACAGGTCGCCGTTCTTTCATACTGTCTTCATATCAGAATCATACAGAACTCATATTCATTCTTCAATTCACAGAATTCATATCAGAATATCAGAATTTCATATCAGAATGACGTCAAAGTGTGAGAAGTGACCCCTATTGCGAACTGAGTGTGCAGGAACAACTTGGAAAATGTAGGACAAAAATGTATCAAAGCAATTGCATCATATTGCCTACTTCTATATAAGTTGAGTAGATATTGATACCGGATCCAGGCGTTCAATTTCCCTTCTCCCAACTTCTGCTCCTTTTTCGATGTCATAAGTGAGATAAGTGAGAGGAGTTAAGCTGTATTGAAAACAATGGCCGTATGCAAACTGAAAAATATGTAAACGGTTGCCCCGAAGTCAGATTAGATCGGCACTTGTGGAGTTCCCCGGAAGACTGCATATGTTTCACGCATTCCATAAATTAAATTGCGTAATGTAGGGTAGGTGTTTCGGGAGGGATGGTGGATAGTCACTCTTCCGGGAACTCCGCAAGTACCATTAGTACTAGAGTTCGATAAACGGGTCGCCGTCTCTTCATTTTCCATACTCTCTCACCGGTCAAAGAGGTGAGAGAGTGTGAGAAATGAAGAGACGGCGACCCGTTTATCGAACTCTGATTAGTTCTACCTCACGAATGGTTAGATGACCTATCGATTTGATCTTCTTCAGGGATGGATCGTTGACTAAATCCCTCATCTGCTTGCTTACTCTCTCTATTTCGTTAAGAGTCTCTCTGAAAATGATCAATTTTCAGTATCCCATAACGAACAGATGTATAAAAAAGTGAGAAGTCAAAGATGTTGCCATGTCAAGCGAATTTACAGTCGTACGACAACGCTAGGTGGGACTCACTGGTAAGACCAGCTGTTAGGCGAACAGATGAAAGCTATGACTTTCTAACACAAAAGGAAGATGGAAACGAACCGTGGCAGTAGACTAAGGAAGGCAAGTTGACAATCTCGAGGAAGCTTCGAATAGAGATCCTGGAAAATAATAATTATTTAGGTAAACATGCAAAAATATGCTACCTAACGTAACTTAGCTCTCTCTCTCTCTCTTTCTTGTTTCCAGTGGAATTCGTGAATTGGGACACTCTTTTATCACCGGAAATTGGATTCGGAATGACAAATTCTCGACAAACCTCTCTCAAAGCCAGCCTCGGACGCTTCTCCTCTGAGCTCATTGCTGATAATGAATATAATTATAACGATTCGAATTCGTTTATAAACCGAAAACTCAAAACGAATCAGTTTGAAAACAATGTGTCGAATTCAATAATGGTTTGTGCATGAATGATGGGCAATTGTTCGCCGATACAAGAGTGTGACGCAAACAATTTGACAAGAAGTAAGATTAAATAGAATCGATACAACGCGTCAAATATTCAAAAAAAACAATACTATCGAGTCTGGAGAAAGATAAGCGCGCTACAGTACCTATGCCGCGCGTTTTTCGAGTTGTGTCATCATTTTGCGTTGTGTCAGGTTTTCGTGTAGATATTTTCAATGATATTTTATTTTTACGTCAGTTCTTTTATCCATATCGAATGAGAAAAAAGGTGGAAATTGATAATGAAAATTCATAAGCGATCGGATATCACTGAAAACTTTATTATTATGGAATTGACAGGGAACTATGCAAATCAAATTCAGTTAAATGAAACATAGATGACAGCAATTTTTAATACAACGACCTATGGAATGATGGGATATATACAAGTTAAGCGTCTTCTGCATCATTTTCATCATCACTTTCATCACTTTCCTCTTCATCTTCATCAGTTTCATCTTCCTCATCATCTTGATATCGTCTCTCTCTTTCCTCCCAAAAACTCAGCGAAACACTCCATTCGTTCGTCTCTTCATTCCGATTCACTTTGAACTCGCACTTAGATCGCGTTCCAATTTTGTTGACCGTATGTTTCCCCTCGGATGTTGAGCGAGTGAACTGGAAATCATTGCGAATTCTTTACAATGAACATTTTTCTGATACATCGATATAGGTCTTAGACATGAAACTTTTCTCACCTTTTTCGAGTCAATCTTAGCGAGATGCTCTTCGGTCACTTCACGAGTCAGAGAGAAGCGCCAACTTTCACTGTGAGGAATCGTTTCCAAACGCATCTGAATAGTTATTCCGTTCATGTGTTCATGCTTCGAAATGTCGAAAATTCATTTTGTAAAAAAATGAATAATAAAGAACGACGCGTTGACTTAGCATATTTGCATTTTAAACACACCGTTGATACTTTAGTGAAAACTGAAAAAAGCTTACGAGTATCGCTTGGACGAGGTGGTCGGGTAGCAATTTCATCGTGAAGAGGGTTATGCATTTGAAGCGAATAAGCACAGACAGAAACGATCGGGTGGGAGTCCAATAAGGAACCTAGGAAGAAATTACATTGGGTGGACGAACTACCTCACTAACTTCTCGTTTTAAGTGATAATCGAATAAATGAGGAATTGCCGTTTTGCCAAACCAAAATGAGAATTGATGACAGGTTAACTCAGGCTCACAGTCTCTGGTATAGGGTAAACAGCAAGTCTGAACTCCGGCGCTTCGTCCACAATTGCATCCGCAAAAGCGATGAAGAACTGCTCATCGAATATTCCTGTGATTGATAGCCCATTATCCACCATTTATTACCAACTTGTTAGCTCAGATAAAAAGTAGACTGTTTTCCAGTCGAAGATCAGCGTGATTAAGATACAATCAAAGAAGTTACCAATAAATTCCGTGAGTTTGGCTGGTGAGCCTCGTAGATGAGAGCAGTTGAGATCGCGTGCTTTAGCGGCCAACAAGAAATTAGACAGTCTGCAAAAACATTGTTCCCGACCTTTTTGACTTAAAAGGAGCTATTTCAGTGTTAAAAATGGCGAATTCTAAATCGAACTCGCCTGGGAATGTCCAGAGCTTCATCAATCGTTGGACTGCATAAATATATTCGGCGCATCGCAGTTCCGTAAAAAAGTTGAGTGAAAATGTCGATAAAATCAGCGTTCAAGACGCCCTTAAAATTACTGATTATGAGAGAGCTAGAGATAGAATCATCCGATTCGCTAACTCGGGTGGAAGAGAGCCATTTAGCCTCTTTGCCCAATCCCAAAAAAGTGTGAAACTCAACCATTCTTAATGGGATGCTGAGTGGAGCTTTCGACTTCATAGTTTACAAACTTACGTTACGCATAGAGAAGCTGTTGATGCCATGTTGTTTTGAGAGATCGTTCAAATTGTCCATGAGGGCCCTTGGCATTGGCGCCGCTTCGTATGGTTGTTGTGTAGGGCCTTCACGGAATACATACATCACTCCCTAAATTGGGGAGTGTTTGAGGTCCAAAAACATGTCGCCGTTTCTTCCGTTCGCACAATGATCCATCATAATGACGGCAAATTGTGAGAAGTGACCCCTATTGCACGAATAACTTGAAAAATGTTGGTCACAAACGTATCAAAGTAATTGCATCATATTGCTTCTACATAAGTTGAGTAAATTCTGATACCGGTTTCCGGCGTTCAATTTCCCTTCTCCCAACATCTGCTCCTTTCTCGATGGCATAAGTCAGATAAATGCAAGGATTTGAGTTGTATTGAAAACAGTGGCCTGATGGAAACTGAAATATATGTACGGTTGCCCCGAAGTCAGATTAGATCGGCACTTGTGGAGTTCCCCGGAAGAATGCATATGTTTCACGCGTTCCATAAATTAAATTGCGTAACGCAGGGTAGGTGTTTCGGGAAGGATGGATGATAGTCACTCTTCCGGGAACTCCACAAGTGACATTAGTTCTACCTCGCGAATGGTAAGGTGACCTATCGATTTGATCTTCTTCAGAGATGGATCGTTAACGACTTCCCTCATTTGCTTGCTCACTCTCTCGATTTCATTGAGAGTCTCTCTACAAAAGATGAATTCTCTGAATCCTACGCTACTTAAATTGTCAAATTTCGAAAATAGTTTTCACAAGTTTCAGTTATTCTCTACTTCCCCGGAAAAGAATGGTTTTTTTCGCTCATTCGGGGAAGAAGAGCAGTACCGAGGTTTCGAAAGCAAGCGTTAGGAAGATATCATAACGAACCGTGGCAGTAAACTGAGGAAGGCAAGTTGACAATCTCGAGGAAGCTTCGAGTAGAGATCTTCATCAGTTTCTCCTTCTTCTTCATCTTCCTCACTTTCGTCTTCATCACTTTCATCATCATCATCATAATCATCATCGGCTTGATCTCCTTCATCATCATTCCAATCCGGACTTTTCTCTTGAAAACCCATCTCAACCGTCTATTCTTTCTTCCTTCTATTCTTTTTCATTCGAAACTCGCAGACCTTTCTCGTTCCCAGTCTCATGACAGAATGTCTTCCAGCGGAATGTTTACGAGCGTACTGCAATTTTAAATGCATTCATTCGATTTTGAATCATCGATATCAGTGCGTAAGAATCTTGAATTCACAGGGAACTCCGGTACTGCCTAAAGATAATGTGTGAGACTGTGCCTCTTTTAGCACCGCCAGGGGAGTGACTCGTCGGCGAACGCTCTGGTATGCGTTGCACAGCGTGTCAAAGAGAACAATCCGTGGCGGATCGCTCTCCATGATTGTACCGCTATGCGCGGGAAATTGGGTGAGAAAAGAGGAGATAAACAAATAGTATTTGTGAAGCATATTTTGTGGCCAGAATATTGCGGCATGTCAACTTGATGTAACTTTTCCCACTTGCTCTTTCATGGAAACCCCCACACCCATAACATTTTCTGATTCCTGAGGAAGTTATCAACAGAACTGTAAGATTAGAATTTTGACGATAACGTTGTTTTTTCGAGAAAATACGATTTTACACTCTAATTCACAATTTTCTCGAAAAAACAACGTTATCGTGAAAATTCTAATCGTACAGTTTTGTTGATAACCTCCTCAGGAATCAGAAAATAATATGGGTGTGGGGGTTTCCATGAACGACCAACTGAGAAAAGTTAGATGCATTGAGCAAATATAATATTCAGTCTGATAAAGTTCAACTTGAATCAAGAAGGCTAAAAACGCTAGAAAGACACCTTTTCGTGTGGACTGATCACCCTGTTATTTTCGATTTGTGAATTTTATCATTATCAGTGAGATATCGTATATGCTTCACAGGTTCCATTTAAATGTTGTCTCCAAGCGATCATGAATTGCGATCCGCCGCGAAGAACAAAGGATTTTGTCTCTCTGATACGCTGTGCGTTGTAATTCGAAACTCACTTTTGCCGAACTAATCATCCGTAAATTATTATTGTAATTATTGTCGATTCGATCAATTCGTTGAAGATACCACTAATGAGATTATGGTGGAACCAGTGTTCGGAGACAATTTGGATTTGCGTCTGCAGTGATTGATGTGTCCGATTTTACTATTGAAAGTTATGATAAAACGGAGGGAGGGAAGTGAGTCGCATTTTTTCGTTACGACAGTTACAACAACAGTATGCCATACAGTTTAGAAGTTTCGAAGATTATGCGTGAAAAGCGCGCATGACACTGTAATTCCCGGTGTTGAGAGGTCTCAATATGTCGCACTGTATTTTCCCGTCGTAACTCAATTATTTGTTTGAAAATGTACTAGAATTGCGTCGTGCTGTGTTCAAGGAGTTAATGAATGATTTGTGCCTCATTATCTCGATTTCTTTTTCCTTTCATCATAGTGTTCCTTAATTGCCACTCAATAACGGAATAAAGTAAATTTTCTTCATAGTAAAACAATATAGAAAAGTTACTGCAAATAGTAAGAAGATTTGATCAGTGCTTGCACAGATAAGAGCATGAGAAGTTGAAATGAACAAGAAAAAATAAATAAAACTTCTGAATTTGCTTGTTTGACCAAATTGTAATCATTGTCGTCCCTCATCTTCCCTCACGAAAATAAATCGAAACAGTCCATTCATTCGTCTTTCCATCTAACTTCACTTTAATTTCGCAGCATGTTCTCGTTCCGATTTTCTTGACTTCATGCTTTCCAGTAGATGTTGTGAGAGTGAACTGCAATTTTTTATAAACGAATTAACATTGGAAATTGTCTGACACACCGATGTTTCTTGTGAGATAAAACTCTTCTCACCTTTTCTGAGTCAAACTTCTTCAGATGTTTGTCGGTAACTGCATTTGTCAGAGAAAATTTCCAATTTGTGTATTTATACTCCTCTCCCCACCGCATCTAAATTGATATTCTGTTAAGATGTCCATGTTTGTGGCTGCCAAACACACTCTGTTTCTAGCTATAGTCTATTTTGCGTTATTCAATTTAAATTGCGCCTTTCACGTGTTTCTTTCAATTTTCCAACTTTTTTTCTTTTTAACTGAAAAAAACGCTCACCAGTATAACCTCGACCAAATGCTCGGGTTCCAGTCTCATCGTGAAAAGATCGAAACATTGGAAACGACTGAGAACGGGTAGGAACTCTCTTCTAACCGTCCAGCGAGGGACCTGAGTGAAGTAAGATTGAAAGAAAATCGAAATCGAAAATCGAAAAAATCAAAAAAACTTGTATATCGCGAAATAAATCAAACATAAGGCAATCAGACATACCTCATTCATTCCTTCTTCTTTGTCGGAGCACTTAATGACGAAGCGCGGTTCCTTGTCAACAACTCGCGCCGCAAATGCAGTCAAGAATTTTTCATCGAAAATTCCTGAAATTGGCAGCTCATTACGAATTGGTCGACTGGCTCCGGGATTATCCCAGGCAATTTTTCTTCTAATAAAACGCGGTTTCTTTGCTTAGGTTCTAAACATCGTTCGAATTTCCGGACGATGTCGAGCAATGGAATTTGGATTTGATTTTTACCACGAAAGTCACGAAATCAAACTGCAAAAATGGCTTCGTCCTATAAGATATTTCTAAAACATATCGAACAAAACATAGAGACTTTTGAGATATTTCTAAAACATATCGTATCGCGCAACTCCCGTTCGCTCGGTTTCAAAATAACAATCAGGATGAGCATAAGGAACAATTTGTGTTTTTTTTTAGATTGCAGCTTGTTTACGAGAGATCTCTCCCTAATCTATCGGGGTAGAATACTGTGGTGGTAAGACATTTTAACAAAACGAAATTGAAAAATACTGTTCGAGAAAATGATTTTCGAAAAAGGACATTTCGCACAATTCACTTGGCATGACACTGTTTTGAATATTCATTCTCGAAAGAGGACATTTCGCACAATGCATTTCGAATAATGCTGATACTGTTGTGTTGAATTGGTATATGCAAAATATTGAGGTATCCAAAAAATACAAAATTGATTTTCCGAAACGAATTGTGCGAAATGTCTGTTTTCGGAATGGATTTTTCAAATTTTATTTTTCGATTTGAATTGTGCGAAATATCACGCCTCTCACCTAAGACTCGACCTGAATCTGTCAGCGTGACATTTTTGGACCTCGGGTTTTCAACGATTTCAGACTCCCCTCGACCCCCCTAGGTCCCCTGTGAGAGGAATAGTGTCAGTGATCACTCCCCGTCGAGCTGCATCACCTGTAGTTTTTAGCCTTTCAACTTTGCGGTCATATTTGTACACTTCAACCTTGTCATAGAAAGTTCATCAGTAACACATCACTGAGTCAGAATTCGATGCTCTATCGATCTAAGCAAACTAGAAGTCGATATCTTCACCCAGAACAGCGCTACGAAAATCGAGCTATAACTAGGAAACCGCTCGAAAAAGTACGTGTTTTTCGATGTAGGATTGTAGAGCTCGACGAGAGGAGAAGAATGAGTGGTCTGAGCTCCCCCAACTCGAATACTAAAGTGGTTTCTATGCTGGAAAACACATTGACCAACTTTTGAACCTATTTTTCAACAACCATTAGACGCTTCATTCCGAAGTTTCGCGGGCAATGACTCGGTCTAACTCGGTCAATTCTCTTTATGTTTCATTCACTCTTTATTGGTGGGTGAAAGGTATTGAATGGCGAATGAAACGTAACGAGAATTGAACGAGCCACACCGAGTCATTGCTCGCGAGAGCGCGGAATGAAGCGTCTAATGGTTGTTGAAAAATAGGTTCAAAAGTTGGTCAATGTGTTTTCCAGCATAGAAACCACTTTAGTATTCGAGTTGGGGGAGCTCAGACCACTCATTCTTCTTCTCTCGTCGAGCTCTACAATCCTACATCGAAAAACACGTACTTTTTCGAGCGGTTTCCTAGTTATAGCTCGATTTTCGTAGCGCTGTTCTGGGTGAAGATATCGACTTCTAGTTTGCTTAGATCGACAGAGCATCGAATTCTGACTCAGTGATGTGTTACTGATGAACTTTCTATGACAAGGTTGAAGTGTACAAATATGACCGCAAAGTTGAAAGGCTAAAAACTACAGGTGATGCAGCTCGACGGGGAGTGATCACTGACACTATTCCTCTCACAGGGGACCTAGGGGGGTCGAGGGGAGTCTGAAATCGTTGAAAACCCAACGTCCAAAAATGTCACGCTGACAGATTCAGCCTATTTGAGTCGATTCTTAGGTGAGAGGCGTGATATCCTAGTTCGAACTAGTATTTTTCAAGTTCGTTTGGCCGAAATGTCTTACCACCATACTGTGAACTTTACAATGGTCTCTCAAAAATGTCCTCAGTAAAGGGTGATCTTAGAATCAAGAGTTCTGTGCTTGGACTAGTGTATGATCCAGTTTGATCCAAGCAAAGTGTTTCTGATTCTAATATTAAGCCGTTACAAAACGTTGTGTATTTAGCGAATATGCGGTCAGAAGACGTACTTATGTATTCCACAAACTTTGTTGGCGAGGCTCGAAGATCGGATAATTCCAGGGACCGCACATTACTAGCCAATAAGTAGTCAAACAACCTGCAATGTTGAGTTGATATATAAACACTAGTCGCGTCAATTTCGGGATCTTCTGTGCTTTTTGGTCCGGGCCTTTCTCTGTATGTACCGTTCTGAGTGAAGAGTGAAGCGGAGAATGACAATGGTAGGGACAGTATGTTCTATTCAGAAGGGCCGGGCCAAAAAGTACAGAAGAGTCCAATATTCTTCTCGGATATATCTGGTTGTTCCGAAAGTTTCTGACTTTTTTCACACTCAGGCATTCTTAGCTCTATAGCTCTTCGTATTCCTCCGATCAAATCAGGGTTTTTCTTAATCGATGAGTGGGTGGTTACCCTTTCCAGCGCACCTTGAATCAAGCTTAAGGGTTCACTATAACCCACGCTGTTGAATTTTGAAGTAGAGGAACGGGGCCATCAGATCCATTCTTTTGAATTTCATAACGCAGCAAAGAACAAACATAAGGAAAAAATCGAGGTACATTTGGAAAGAGCCATGTCTGACAATCACGATTTATAGTGAGATTAGGCTAGGGCGCAGAATCCCCGTTCAAAACATTGACCTAACCCGAAATCTAGAATTTTTGAAAATGAAGAAAATGTGTTTTGTCTACATATAATCAAGTTGATACGAGTAGAGATCTGAAATGTTCACAGTATCGAAGTACCTTGCCTACTACGCCTGCTTGCAAGCTGTAGAGAAACTGCCTTTATTCGTTCGCAAGATATATAATTTCAAACTCAGACAACAAAATAAAGAGGCCCAATTTTGCCTTTTTCCTTAAACCCAGCATTGCGCGATTGATGAAACCCCAAAAATTTGTTGTCAAATTGTAGACTACCCCTTCCCTGAAAAGTATTTGCTTTGTTGTACCCAACAGATCATTCGTTGGAATTCGGGAGGGCGTGGAAATTACCATTAAAATTTTGCCTTTTATTCAATTTATTTTCCAAAAAATTATTTCTTCCCCTAACGTAGATCTGATTGAAAGCTACTACATGGCTGTAATAGTCGAGGGTCTCTCCACACAATACTGCGATAAAATTGTAAAACGGATGAACAGTTGAGACATTACACCAACAAGTGTATTAGTCAGAAACTTTCGGAACAGCCTAATACGAACTCGGGTGTGGAATCGCGCTAAGTTATTCATCCTAAAGAACCGCAAAATATGCAGAAATTTTCAGATAGCTTTTCAGCATATGCAGCAGTTTTTAATTAAGCGCTCAGCCGAAACTTTTTGGGGTTCTTTCCTTAAGCATAAATTCCCAGCCGCATCCTGACCGGACTCACTTGGACACGTTCAACGAATTATCAATCGTTGCATGTCTTAGTTCGAGGTCTAATGTTTCTTGCAGAAGTGGTAGGCAATGGTCGAGAAAATGTCCGTTGACGAGGATCTGAAAAAAAACTGCATCAAAATACCGTATTGCGACTCATTTGTGAAGAGGTGGACTTAATTGATTCATTGGAGCTTTGGACGATGATAATATGAGAGGTGTGTGATTCGTACATAGTTTGCGCACAGAGAAGGGTGATAAAGAAGTACTCTGATTCCTAATAGCTGACCTATTGCAAACAATAACGCTCTAAAGCTTACTCTTATTCTCTACTTCTCAGAGTGAGAGACTAGCCGCGATCTTAATCATGAGTGAAACGCAATTCATTTGAGGAAAATAGAGCAGTGCCAAGCTTTCGACTTCATCATTTATTGACTTACATACTGCAAATGGGCTGTGGGGAACGAGTGATTCTTCGCAAGATCGGATAAATTCTTGATAAAATCGTTCGGCACCGGTACCGGCTTCTTTGTGCCATCATCACGATACGCCCACATTCCTCTACCCTGAATGGATCACCGTTAGAGTTTGAAGAGTCTTCACATTGCACACTCCGACCACAGAGAGTAAAAACAATAAAACTGAAAAAAATCGATGATAACGTCTCTTGAATAACTTCGTGAGGTCCATCAAATACTCCGATTTGTCCACTTGAATTGCGTAAATTAAACTGAACCTTTTCGAAACGTGTAATACTCCGAATGCCCTTTCGACCTGGTAAAACGATTGAATATTTGAGAAGAGAACAAGGGAGTGACAATTGGAAGAAGTGGCTGTGTGCAGACTGGAAAATATGTGAGATCTCAGTTACTCCGAATTCAGATTAGTGTTACCTGGTGAATGCTGAGATGACCTTGACCCGTTTTGATCTTCTTCAGGGAAGGATCGTTCACAACTTCCCTCATTTGCTTGCTCACTCTTTCAATTTCATTTAGAGTCTCTCTGGAAATGATTAATTTTCAGTATCCTACAACCAACAGATGCATGAAAAGATAAAGGTGCTGTCAGGTCAAGCGAGTTTACAGTCGTACAACAACGCTAGGTGGGCCACACCAAGTCAAAGGGGTAAGAAAGCTCATTTGCGTGGTACTGGCGATTTTCACTCTTTTCCATCCCTCATTCTCCCTCTTCTCCACCTATTGTTCCGGTTGGTGGAGAATCTCGCGTTTATTCCTCATTCGAGCGTTCGAAAGAAATGGTTCGCGTAAAACAAATGTGATCCCCGCCATTCATTCCTCATTCACGCGTTCGAGTGCGCGGTAGGGGTGGATCATATTGTGAAACATATTTCATACACAATATGGAGTTGGCGCTGAAAGTCGGCCAGACCCTTTGCACACAACGCCAAGGCCGCAGATTTAGCAATTTCGCTCACATTCAGAAGCAACAAGCATGAAAGCAATCAAAAGTAGTGAAATAGCGCATACAATGACTGTTTTGCGGACCACAGAGCTATCTCCTCCTCGGAGAAAAATTCAGAAAATATGGCGATTGCTCAGAAAGTAGCCTAAACCCTTTCCGCAGGGCTGGACATTGAGAATTTGTTAAATTTCGATCCCTTTCAGTAGCAGCATCTGTTAATGCACTCAAAACCCGGCATTATTCCTCATTCCAACCGCTTTCTCCCCTCGCTCGGCGCGGAATGAATCGGCCGAGCGCTGCCACGCAAATGTGCTTTTCTCCCCCGCTTGACTTGCTGTGTGGGCCAGTTGTACACTGGTAAGGCCAGCTGTTAGACCAACTGATGTAACCTTTTGTTCTTGAAACTGAAACAGAAAAATGGAAACGAACCGAGGCAAAAGACTGAGGAAGGCAAGTTGACAATCTCGAGGAAGCTTCGAGTAGAGATCCTGGAAGATAAAAATGACTTAGGCTTACAAAGTAAAAGACGCTAAAAGACGCTACCTAACTCTCATGTTTCCAGAAGAACTTTTTTGAATTGGGACTCTCCTTTATCACCAGAAATTGGTTTCGAAAAGACGTAATTCTCTACCAACCTCCCTCACAGTCAGCCTCGGTCGCTTCTCCTCTGTGCTCATTTCTGATAATGAATAAAATTATAGCGATTCGAATTCGTTAATAAATCGAAGGTTCAAAATGAATCAGTTTGCAAACAATGCGGTTTATGCAATGACGAATTCAATAATTGTTTGTGCATGAATGATCAGCGATTGTTGGCAGAAGCAAGAGTGTCAGTGGCATAAAGAATTTGTAAGGAAGTAAGGTTAAATAGAAACGCGACAAATATGCATGAAAACATTGGCAACGAGTCGAGGAAAGGCGCGCGCTACAGTACCTCTGCCGCGCGCTTCTCAAGTTGTGTCAGACTTTTTAGTTGTGTCATGTTTCTGAGTGATTTTTTTTGTTGTGCATTCAAAAAGCAATCAATAATAAACGAAGGTAGATACTTAGAAAATAGAGTAAGCGTGATGCTCCGTAAACATAAGATAAGCTCAAGTAAAAATTTAAACTTGAGGTGAAAAGCCTGGAACAATAGGTTGTGTGAGAAGATGGCATAATAGGTTGTGTGAAGACAAATGTCGAGCGTATTCTTCGTCATTACTCATTACTTGCATTATTCTTCACAATCTCCTCTTTAAAATCCGTATAAACTTTCCAATCGTTCGTCCTTCTCTCCCGCCTCATTTGAAATTCACAAATCATTCTCGTTCCAATTTTTTTGACAAAATATTTCCCATCGGATACTTCGCGAGTGTACTGCAATTTAATACGTATTCAAGTGATTATAAAGTGGAAATAAAATTTTTATGAACCTGTTTTGTGATACGAAATCTACTCACTCTAGCTGAGTCCATCTTCTCAAGATGCTCGTCCGTAACTTCATTGGTCACAGAGAAATACCAGGAGCCTTTTTCAGAAATCGTGTCCAAACGCATCTGAATATTGTTTCGATCTTTGACAGCTATGATTGATATTCATTTTGGGGAAAATCTCCGTTTTCGAATTGTCTCTTCAATTAACGAGAAAGCATTGTTCAACTTTGCATGACTTTTGAAGCAACTGTATTGCGAATATCTTACTACATGCAAGTAATTTTTATCTTGAGATCTGATATTCCATACCTGCAAAACCTCGACAAAATGCTCGGGTTGCAATTTCATCGTGAACAGACTGAAGTAGTTGAAGCGACTGAGATAAGGCATGAACTCTCTCGAAGCAGTCCAATGTGGAACCTGGAAGGAACGTGAAATACGGATGAAACTATCTTTAGAATTAGTCCCAATGATGATCGAAAAAAGCTGGCATTGTTTGGTACAGTGACAATTTTTCGAGACTCACTTTCGGTGGATCATAAATATAGAACCTAAATCGCAGCGGTTTGCCCTTAGCTCCAGCAGCAAAAGCAGTCATGAAACGTTCGTCGAAAATACCTGAAATTGAACTTGCGTTTTGTCCGGTTTCACTCGTTACTAATTCTCAACTGATCCCCACTGTCTCATCAGGTTTGTTCAGATGAGGGTGATGATACATGAAAGGTTGATTCGAACGCAGTAATCAAGAAGAGGGCAAAGGAGTCACCAAGAAATTGCGGCAACTTGGCAGGCGAGGCTCGAGGAGCGTCTATCTCGAGAGATTGCACTTTCGCAGAAAGCAAAAATTTGGACAATCTGCAAAGTGTTGCTTTCCATCACGTGAAAAAGTACAGCCAAGGCCAAGAATCAATCTCTGTAACTTGAGCACCCAAAATAAGCAATCCGAGTGTTCCTCAACTCGAATTCCCAATCGTGCCTTCGCCGAACTTACTTGGGCATGGCCAATCGTTCATCGATCGTTACATCATTTAGAATGAGATTCCAAGTTCCGCTCATTAGTGGTAGGAAGTTTTCGAGAAATTCAGCGTTCACGAGCGTCTAAAATGTTACGGCCTAAGGGGAAATAACTTCATTATATTGGCCCATACGACTGATGCAGGTGGGAAAAGGTGCCAAACTTGCTTTCAATAACTCACATACTGTACATTGACTGTGCCGAACGCGCGTTTGTTCGCGAGATCGGACAAATTACGGAAGAAGGCTTTCGGCATCGCTACCGCTTCATGTTTGCCTTTATTGCAGATTGCATACTGCTGGTGCTGAACGGATATTTTAGTTCGAAGTTCGGGCCACCGTCTTTTCAGTTCACACAGCATCTCGACGATCAAAATGACTAGTCACTCATTATGCAAATCGACCGCTCTTTGCGCAAGAGAGCTCGCGGAACGAGAAGTCCGAGACGTTGAAGTGACTATCAGGGTGTCCAAGAATTATCCGGAATTTTTTTGTTTTTGTTTATTTCTTCTTTAACAACAATCTTTCAATAATCAATGTATTGTCCCTTAGTGGCTACCACCTGCCTCCATCTATCGGGCAGGGTCTCGATTCCCCTCTTCCAGAATGCTTGGGGCTTAGAGTCGATCCATTCCTGGAATGCCTTCACTACTGCATCTCGGTTCTTGAATTTCTTCCCGCGACAGAAATCAGAGAGGGAGCGGAAAATATGGCAGTCGCATGGAGAGAGGTCAGGGGAGTACGGTGGGTGAGGGAGCCACTCGATATCCAGCGCGTCCATTTTCTGGCGGGTGAGTTTCGCAAGATGAGGGCGCGCGTTATCCATCAATAAGAGGACTTTTCCCTCGCTCACGAGTCTGGGAGGGACTCTGATAGCCACTTCTTCCAGTTGTGTAGAGAAGAGGTCAGCCTTGATGGTGATGCCAGGAGGGAGGATCTCCCAGTAGATCGGGCCGAGGGCAGAGAAAAAGAAACTGAGCAATTCCTTTTTCACGTGCAAATCCTGCTTCGGAACGGGCTGGGGCCTCTCATCCGCATCGACCCACTGAAGTCTCCTCTCAGGGTTGTCGTACGTGATCCCCTTCTCATCTGTTGCGATCATCTGGTTCACCCAGTGAAAGTTGGTCCTGCGGCTGAGCAAATCCTGACACACCTCAACTCGCTTTTTCAGCTGAGTTGGAGTGAGGTCATGCGGGACCACTTGAGGAAGCTTCTGTTTCTTTCCAGCCTTGTGGAGGATGAAAGAAACAGTGGACTTGGGAATACCAGTCTTGGCCTCTATCATGCGCGTGCTCAATTTAGGATCGGCTTTCACAGCTTTGAGAAGACGAGTCCGATAGAGTTAGGGGGGTCGACCAGGGTGGGGTTGGTCATCCAGATTGTACTCTCCCCTCTTGAAGCGAGAGTACCAATCATAGCACGTAGTAAGGGAGGGGGCATCCTGGCCTTGCGTTTGGACCAATTCAGATCGAGCCTCCTTAACAGTTCGACCCAGGAGGAAGCTCTGGAGTAAAACGGCACGATAGTCGCGAGCGGAGTACATGACTGTAACTGATGAAACACTTCGATGCCTGATGCAATCTCTGGCCTCATATGAGTAAACAATTGCGAAACCTACTGACTATCGATTGAGTTGCATCATCATGACAGTTGTGCTTGCAGCGTGTTTTTACAAGAACATTCCGGATAATTCTTGGGCACCCCAATAGTAACATCGTTGTCTTTCGAAATCTACCAGGGAGTGTGAAAACCGGAAAGGCGGCGAACCGTTTTGATAACTCTATCGAACGTGTAAGGATTATCGCAAGAAGGTCAAGTAGCGAAAAAAGAAAGGCTGCAGATTCGTTGAGTAGAAGATACTGTTACCGGTCTCCTGTGTTTAATGCCCCTCTTGCCCTCTTCCTCTCCCTTTTCGATGTCAAAAGTGAGAGAAATACATTTAAGAGGCCCAAATTCGAAGTAGTGAGAGGCTAGGAACTGAAAATTCTGTTAGGGCACAAGGAATTGAGCGACGTTGTACCTCGTGAATTACGAGTTTCCCGTTCGTTTTAATTCTTGTTAAAAGTGGATCGTTAACCACTTCCCTCATTTGCCTGCTCACGCATTCAATTATGTTGAGAATGTCCCTGAGAATGTTGAATCATATGTCGAAAGTGACCCGCTAAAGAAAGTAAAACCGAAAAGATAAATATAAATTAATCCAACCTAGGCAATAGTCCTAGAACGGAGAGATGGAAGTCGCGCGGGAGTTGGGAGAAGAAATCCTGAGTAAAAAAACAGAATTTGAATAAGTAGTTTAGTCAATTATAATTGCCACCAACCTCTTGCGCACTCTTTCCCGGTTGTTCTACCGCTCTTTGCTTCTTTGGAGGTGGAGACATTGCAGAGAACTGAGGGATTGAGTGAGAAAATGAATCCAGTCTGTCGGAGCGATGCTGTTTACTCACAATAAAGACGCTTATTTTCCCTTCTATCACCAGGCGTGAGAACACGAAAAAAGAGTGTCTCTACGCGCTTTTGCACCTCTGGCAAAGATTCATTGATTTCAAAAGTTTTTCTTCCTTGATTCGTTCTTAGCGTCATTTCAGGGTTTTTGCGATCGGTTTGGTAACACTCATTGTTCGACTCGGTTCAGGTCAAATCCTTCACCGGCTTTTTATTATCATTATTTTCATTGTCATCCGAGCTATCAGATCCCTTCTCCAGCAATGGATTCTCGTCACAAACGACCAAGGCTAAGTGTTCAAGAGGTTTGTGAGATTTTTAATCATTCTAACTCAGCAGATTTTTAACAATTGATCAATTCTTTAAGTTTAATCAATAATTTCCAGGATTTCTTCTCGCAGCTTCCTCGAGACTGTCATCTCTCTGTGTTCTGTTATTTGAACAGGTTTTTCTTCTTCTTTCTATTCCCTCGTTATTTGGGAGAATAGCGCTACTTTTCTTTTTAATATTTATGCAAAGGAACTATTTTCGAAAACGATTTCAGAAAGCAGCTTGACGTACTGGAGTCTGTGAGCAGACAAATGAACGAAATTGTCAGCGACACAACGCTGACGAGGATCAAAACGAGAGCTGGAAAACTGTGTATTCATGAGGTACTGTCCAAGATGTTTTGAACGCAATGTGCTCGTTCCAGGATGAAAAGGGACACTTGTTCCACTGCAAAGTCGGCAGCTCCTTTCTTTGCTACACCATAGGTCGAGGACTATCAAAAGGGCGACGATGTGTTATGGTCGAGGACAAAGATGGTTACTCGATTACGTACAAACTGATACAGAAGGTATGGGAGCAGCCAATAGCAGATTCATCTTTTCGAAAATCAATCATTGATTTACAGATGAACCCAATCGAATCTAGCACTAACTCTGAACAATTGACACCATTGCCTTCTGATCTTTTCGGAAATCTGTCAAATCTCGCGAAGGAACGCAGCTTCGATGACATACGTTTTGACAAAGTGAGTCTTTTATAGCCAATGTAAGATTTATATAGCCAATGTAAGATTTTTTTTCTTTTAGGTTTTCGTTGACGCTCGTTTTGTCAACGAAGTGCTTCGACTTCTGCGAGGAACTTCACCGAAATCTCTCGTTTTCAACGAAGCTCAATTTGATTGGTCCTTGAAATTGAAAAAGTGAGTTTTTCTTCAGATTAGTTTATCTCTCGATTTTGTACTCAACATTCGCAGGTTTGGTCGTTTATTGCTCGCAGTAAAATCCAAAAATCTCCATGTTTCCCGCTCCTATCAAGACTTTCCAGCAACGAACTTTATAAGATTCATCGGTAAGATCGGTACAATTGTTCATCATTCTTTTCAACTTCGCGCATACACAATTCTACAAATCAGTCAATCAATATTATCCCAATAAATTGTGCAATTAGCTTTCTTCAGCGCTCTTCGATGAAAAGTTTCTAACCGCCTTTGCTGCTTCCTGTGAAGACGGTGCTCCAATGTTTGCCCTCCACGCATTTAGGGAATTGGAGAGCGTGAGTAAAACGAATGCCATCCCTTTGGAAAAAAATATTTTGCAAAACATATCACAGGCCTTTATCCGACTCAAAACGAATATATCATCAGATTCCTTTTCATTGGATTGCTTCACGGGAATTTCTCCCTGTTCTGAGTCGTTTTGATCATTATTCATCCAAATCGATGCAGGTTCGCCCCGAAGACTTCGTGGAGTTGATTTTGGTTGGTTCAACAGTTTTCCACATTTGTTCACATTTTATCGACATTCAGATGAGACTGGACTCCGTTACCGGTGAACAGCGGTTATTCTGGAAATTTTCTCTTACCGGCGAAGTTACTGCGCACCATTTGAGCAAGCTTGACTCGACAAAGGTTAATCTTAAATTTAAAACTATTTTCGAAGCAGCATATTTAATAAATCGAAAAAATAACGAAAATATCAAATGATGCAGTATTGCAGTAAATATCGCAGTACATATTTAATTATTTAAAAGTAATAATCTAATATTGCAGTACAAATGCTTCTCGTGGTCTCCAGATGAAGCGCTAGATACGGACGAGCACTGTTATGATTGGATTCGAATTCGGAAGTTACGAACAGAAAAATACTGTCAGTTCACACGATTCAAGGATCGAAAGACAGGGGAATGGATTGCTAGGATGATGTTTTTTGAAGAGAAACGATGTCGGCTCGTAAACAGCGATAATATGGTGCACTCCACATCATGATCGTTTTGTTTGTTGTTGTGACGATGAATAATTCATATTGAACACTTTTTTTGTTTCGCATCCTCCTAGAGTTGGAAGTATGATTCTTTTCCAAACAAAGGATTGACAAACGTTAAAAGACGCCTACAATTTTCCCGCCTAAATTTCAACGCTCACGCCAGTTTTACCATTTTTATTTTCACTTTCTTTCCGAATAGTGTTTGACCTGCTTGATCTCTCGCATCAGACGCAGCCCCGTCGATCAATTATTCGAAGCCCAAGCGTTCCTTTGATCTAGTTCATAGCTCTCTAGACATCATTCTCGTTCACAAAACTGACGTTCCTTTATGTTTCTCTCATTAACCTTTTTTTACATTCGGTTGGCTTCAGTTTCTTGCCTTCCAGGTCAACATCGCAATGAAAAAAAATCGTTAATCAATGGGAAAGCTGCGAAATCGACTGAAGCCGCATAAGCCTGAGGTTTGCATTCCTAATTCCTCAGTTCTCTCACAAATGTCAATGGACAAAATGCAGGATCCCTTCTCCAACCTTCCTCGCGATTGCCTTCTTTCAGTAATGAGTTTCCTAGACAGGTTTGACCGCAGTTAACTATTTACAGCATCAAGTTTTCTCGAAATTTCGTTTTCGAAAACTTCAAGAGTTGATATGACTAGCATTCATTGCAGGAAAACGCTGGACATGTTGGAGGGTGTGAGCAAGCCGATGCGACAAATCGTTGCCGATCCAACACTAGTGAGAATCAAACGAAGAGGGAAATTGTTCGTCTACGAGGTTCGTATGTTTTTGCATTTCTTCGACAGCTTACTCACACTTCTCTGGAAAAATGAAGAAAGGGTCGAGACTTTCAAAAGAACAGACATCTGATTGAGAATTCATTCAATCAATACTTCAACTCGTAGACTCCAACCGGTCATTCGTTCTTCTACTGGTTCGGCAATACCGCTCTCGGCTACAGAATCGGGCGCAATCAGCAAGTTGGTGAACGAAGCATAATTCTTGATTGTGATGTGAGTTTTCTCTTGCTTCTTCTTCATAGGAAGAAGTTTAATTTTAATTTAAAATGATTTTTTTCCTTTTTTTAGGATAATCCGTGTAACATCTGGGGAAGTCCCGGTGAACTAACCCCAATACCAGCTCCAATGCTCGAAAATCTCGCTCAACTTGCGAAGAAAAACGCCTTTATGGACACAACTTTACAGCGCGTGAGTTGATTATTTCAACAACGAAAACTTACGCGCTTTCAGCTATTTATTGACACTCCTTTCCTCAACAAGCTTCTTCCACTGCTGCAATCAACCAAACACAACTCACTCGTGTTTGTCGAAGCTCAGTTTGATGATTCTCTGCAATTATCTCAGTGAGTTTGTTTTTGATTAGAATTGTAACTCCAAGAAAACAAACCGCTGAAAATTCAGGCTCTCTCACGTCCTTCTGACCTCAAATCTGAAGTATCTACGAATTTCTAACGGCCATCAAGCTTTGCCGACTGATCTTGTTGGATTCCTGCGTGAGTTGTCAAGCAAGGCATCGATCAATCATTGATTGGAAAACTTTATTATAGGCATTTTCGACGAGAAGTTTCTCACCGCATTCTCTAATTCTTGTCCTGGTGAACCACCGGGATTCGTTCTCGGAGTATTCGCCGGAATGGAACAGGTTATCAGAATGTTCCATTTATTTTGCATAATTTGTTTTTTTAAATTTTGGAGAGCGTCAATAATTTCTTTTCTCAGATTCCGTTTCACTGGACGGCCTCTCGATATTTCCTGCCCGTCCTATCTCGTTTCGGCCGTTACTCCACTGAAACCATGAAGATTCGCCCGGAGGACTTCGTTGAACTGATTCTAGTGCGTTTTTTTCAAACTCAGTTTGATAAAAAAAACACCAATACTCCGCCAGAGCTTCGAGTCAACAATATTTTAGATGCGTTTGGAAACAATCGGAGACATGCAAATCGAATGGCTGTTTGCTTTGACTGAAGAAGTAACGGATGCTTGTCTGGGCAAAATTGATTCCAAGAAGGTGAACAATTGATATGTACAATGGTATCTTCAAATAATAGGCTCATGTTCAACAATAGTCTCCCCTCTCGGCAGATTTTGGGCGCGCCCTCTCCCCTCCAAGTGGGCTGAGCTAGCGGCCTCTAACTATATTCTTTTTTCAGTATTCCTTGTCTGACTATCGTTTGGCATTGGGTGATGAAGAAGATGACGAAGATGAAGAAGAACACGTCGAAATCTGGAAGCAGATACGAAAGATCGAAACTAAGAATTGTTGTCGATTCAACCGATACGTCGATGTCAACACAAGTGAATTCATGGTCGAACTTGTTTTTTACGTGCGAAATGACTTTAATGTGTAGTTGAAAATATAAAACGGGTAAAACTAATATTTCCAAGGGTTGGAGGCAGTTTAGGAAAACTTACGATGAACACGAGTGAAATCTGCATCAAAACTCTTGTAAAAAGTCTTATCCATATTTCAAGTGATTTTATGATTTTCTGATCATATGTCATGCCATGTCCCGTACTAAGAATTGTTGTCGGTTCAACCGATACGTCGATGTCAACACAAATGAACGCATGGTCGAACTTGTCTTTTACGTTCGGAATTTTTTTAATGTTTAGTTGAAAATATTTCTGCATGTTCTCTTCCCATTTACCTATATTTGATCGTATTGATCTTAATGTGCGTTCGGATAAATACTTTTGCATTCTAATTTAGCGAATGTTTATTCAATATAACTGCATGGAAAGGGCTCTGAGAAATATGATACGCCACGCATTCAACTTTGAAATCGTTCATCATCAACACTTGAAGCTCTCTTTATCTCTCGTTTTGTTGATCAGCGATCTCCGATGTACTATCAGACGCGCTCCGTTCACGTGCGACCGAGACATCCATTCTCTCACCGGCCCGACTGACGAGAGAGTGTGCGAAAGGATGAGAGCTTGGCCAGTGGGCATTTTCGTTGGAAGTGCTTCAAGGTTGGAATCGCTCGTAATCCACTCAATCCATTCAGCTTTCTTTCACCGGGCGAAGCTTGACATATCTCTCTATTCTCACAATTTCCATTTCTGTGTCATCCCTCAAATTCGAGACAATCTTCTAGCCACGGTAATCGCTCCAGCATTGGCAATGGCCCCTCACCCCAAACGACAGAGACTGAATGAGCACGAGGTTTGTGAAGTCAAGAGTAATTCCTAATCAATACGCTTGGCGATGAGAGGGTCTTCTAAAAAATTAGCAAATTCTTCGGTCTCGCTATGTCCAGCTCAGAAGACCCATTACATGAATGATAAGAATCTCATTCCTGTCAGGATCACTTCTCTCAACTTCCGCGTGACTGCCATCTCTCTGTGTGCAGCTTCCTGGACAGGTTTGTGGTCGATTGCGGGTCGCCGTCTCTTCATTTCACACACTCTCTTACCGATCAAAGCAAAGAGATAGTGTGAAATGAAAAGACGGCGACCGTGTTTTGAACGTTAAAATATTTATTGTGTTATTTTTGCAGAAAAACCCTGGACAAGTTGCAATTTGCGAGCAATCAAATGCAATCGGTTGTCAGGGATCAGACCATTGTGAGGAGGCTCAACGAGAGAGGGGATCTACACATAGATCAGGTTTATTTCCTGTTTTTTATTGAATTTGTGTACATGATGCACCATCAAGCAATGTCACTGACTTATCATAGATTATACCCTGGCTTAGCAGTGATCTCCCACAGGACGCAAGTGAAATGTGATAACTTTTGCCTTTACATTTTACGAAACGTGACGGCAACAACTTCGATTTAATTGCGGATTTCACGTATTCAACCTTTCAGTTGCCGTCCGAAAACGTCTTTTCTCTCCAATCCTTCAGCAATAGTCTTCTGTTTTCTATCGACAACGGACCGAATGCAACCGAAGGCAGACGAAGCATAAAAACAGGAGTAAGTTGCTCTTTTCGCTTTCTCAAAAAAGAGCATCCCAACGTACTACAACCGTTTGGAAATTAAATGTGACCCTCCAATGCCTCATTCTGCAATTGTGCATTCGCGTTATCCAAATTGTGATCAGCTTCATTTCTTGAATGACTATACTTCAAAATCGATATCCCTTTCTCTCTCTTGTTTCGAAAGGTGATAATTATATTGCAGTTTTTGCCGGTTCAATGGCACGATGGTAAGGAATTGGTTCCTCTGTCGGATCTGTTTTTCGACAATCTAAAGGATCTTGTAATGCGATACGCTTTCAACAATGTATATTTACGCCAAGTGAGTGATTGCTCGATATTTGAAGGCAAAAATACGTTATACATAGAACAGTAATAGTTAAACTGCTAAAACTGACTATAAAAGAGATTGATGAATATTTCTTGGTTCAAAGTTTTGCTACTTTGGGTTGTAGACAACAACCTCCTTTCGAAAGGCGTATCTCAACAGAGCAAGTAGGGAATTTAAAAGAGAAGAGCGCATAAGATGAGAAAAACAAGCTTTTCAGGTACTCATCGACGACAATTTTCTCCACAAATTACTTCCAATCCTGCAATTGAATCCAAATATAACAGAGCTAGTCCTGGTCAGAGCTCACTTCGATGAGTCCATGGATATGTCTAAGTGTGTCTTTCTTTTTGCAATGCATCAAAAGAGAATCAGAATGAAAAACTAGTTTGCAGATTCACCCGCTTTTTGCTGGCTGCAAAACCGGAAAGTATCCGGTTCGGCTACAATCATACAGGGCGTAATGCGGTCGATTTCGCCGGATTTCTAGGTAGATATGAGTCAGATATATGCTCATAATAATTGTTAATTGCCATTTGAAATTGGAATTTTATAGCACTCTTCCGCGAAGACTTCATTACTGCTTTTGCCGAGACGAGGCTCGACAAATATCTAGACTTCTCCATTTCAACTCGTAAATTGGAAATAGTAAGTCATTTATCGATGTCGTTATTCTGGTAGCCAAAGAAACACATATTTATCATATTTTTCGGAAATCTTTGGGTTTTCAGTTTCCCTATTTTTGGACTGCGTCGCGAAATTTCCTGCCCGTCCTGTGCCGTTTCGAACATTTTAATGTTTTCTGCATGAAAGTTCGCCCTGAAGATTTAATTGAGCTGATCCAGGTCAGCATTGACTTTTTGTAGACTTTCAATAATGGAGAAACTCTACTATCTAACTTCAGATTAGTTTGGAAACGATCAATGACAGTGAAGCTTATTGGGAGATTACTGCTAACAGAGAAATAACCGACTCAGATTTGGGAAAGATCGACTCAACAAAGGTAGCGTTCGAAAATGATCTTTTTGAGAATTAGAGATATCAACGAAAAAAAAATTTTGCAGTATGAATTGGACGAGCCGACTGATTTCGATGAAGACTCGGGTATCTATTTCGAATGGCACGATATTACCGAATGGAAAAGAGTCAAGAAGATCGGAAGCACGAATTCCTTTCGCTTCTATCAAACATTTGATAATGACAATGGAGTATGGATTGCGAGTTGTTTCATTATTACAAACCATGCAAAGTATGCCAAATATCGAGACGCTCGATGATTTGTCTCAGTTGTCAAACTTTTCGTCAAACGTTTTCACTTTTTTCTGTTGTTCTTGTGTTCCGATAAAGATCCTCGCATTTTAATCATCTGTTCATACATTTTTTTCAAATTTTCTTCCATGACTCAACCAATCTAGCTACAGAATGAGCCCCCTCTGACTCACTCCAATCCAACTCTAAAAAGTAACAAACAAGCTAACATCCAACCCTAACATCCTGTTCGCTCTCTCCATTCCCCATCCACCCATTCGAATCAGAAACACTGAGAATACATTAATAATCTGATACCCGCAGATCTCTTGTTCTGATGCACCCAAAATCTTGAGGGTGACACACCACATTCCGTGCGCTATCAGCATCTACTATTCATTTTGTGCCTTATCAGCCCTATCAGCTTCCATGAATCACCTTTCGTCCCTGAAGCAAGACGTTGTTTCTCTCGATTTGGTATACTCTCTCGTATTTTCTGACCAACGAGTCGCGAAAACGGATGGAGATTTCGTCCAGGACAGTACGTAGTGTGAGACACGTCGAGTATAAAGCGTGGGTCTTTAGATCTTGCAATCGTTATCAGTTTGTCTCCTATCGCGATTATTTCTCGAGCATGCGCTCTAGCGCGTTTTGATTACTGATTCTGCGCATAACTGATAGGTTGATGATCTGTAAACCCTTTTAGTTATGAACTGGCTGCAACTCGCCGCGTTCTTGTCTGTTGTCGCAACTGCAGCCGCATTCGATGGTCGACTAGCTTTACGAGCAGCTATTCAAAGGCAAAGCTTCTTGGAAGAAATGCTGGAGGTGAATTAGTGAATTATCTTGCTATCTATTTAGCTTGAATCCAAAAGCTGATTCACATTTTAGGAAGAATCGGCCGAAGAGCGAGAGTTCACCGCTCAGCAGCTCCTCTCAATCCTCTCAGCAACCCAAGAAAACGAGCTCTCAAATCTGTCATTACAGTGCAGAGAGGTTCGAAACATTATATTTTGTACAGGCGAATTGTTCAATCATCCAGGACCTAGAGATGATGCTCACTACCGCGGCGAAACCAGAAGCCAATCCTGACTTTTTCAAGAAGGCGCTAATGCAAAGTTTGCAATATTGGACTTTTTTATCTAGAAACATTATTTCAGTGCTCGATTCATCCGGAAGAAAGAGTCCCGCTATTCTCAAGGGCCATTTCTACTTCGCCGGTCATTTCTCCGAGTGCAACTCTGTTGACTATGCAGTGGAGGGAAGGGAAAGACATTTCAAAGGGCAATACTTCCGGTGAGCATCAATGTTCAAAATTTTTCATCGGCGACGTTCGTGTCAAAACGCGCATTCTCACTGAGAATAGATCTGATTGTTTTCTTCTGTTTGATTAATCTCGTAAATTTCATTAATTCTCATTTGATCTTTGATCTCTTTAGTCTCGATCTCGACGTGCACCTCCGGCCGAACAGCAGGAATGACTCCTGCCAGCCGAATATTCCGTGTGAGAAACCTTTTTTCTCAAATAGCCCTCCTCAAGGTAAAATAGTTACGGCATTCGTACGTGTAAATGCAACTCTGCAACTATCTACTGTTTTCGCATGCCTTTTAATGATCACTTAGTGACTTGAAAAAGATATAAAGCACTAGAGTTCGCAATTCGGGTCGGGTAATCGGGTAGGAGACCGGGTAGGAGAGGGGAGAAATGAGGAATGCGATTACCCGACATCCGAGGTTCGAAATAATCCATTACCCGACATTCGACGCAACTTTTCCAAGAACTATTGAGTAGGAATCGATTCAAAATCTACCATTATGGTCAGAAATATCTAATTAGGGGATCCGGTCCTGTTCTCAGCACTTTCCAGAGCGAATGCGAAAAGGATGATTCACGCCTCAAAACGTAGTTTCCTCATATCGTATCTATGCATGCTACGACATAGAGCAATACCAATCAGTCCAAAAGTGAAATTATGAAATGAACTCACCCAGGATTCGGTTTTACGAACTTTGTAAACAATTGTATTGCGTTTGGTATGAGATTAAGCGACCTCAAACAGCTTTCATGGCGTCGAAATAGTTAGAAAAGGAGAAAAAGGCAGGCCAACCTAGAGAAATCCTCACGATAGACCGCGTGCGATCAAGGAAGAAGGTCGAAATGGTGAGTTATTAAAATTGAGCTCAATTATCATAACCGATGTTGTTTATCCAATGCGCGGATGTCGGGTAATGGATCATTTCATTCGGGTTACCCGACATTCTCCTCCCTCTCATTCCTCACTCTCGGGTACCCGAGATGTCGGGTAATGTCACATTTCGCACTCTATAAAGCACCTTTAAAAAACCTTTACTATTCAACTCAATTAACAGTCCTCGAGGGCGCTGCCATCTACTGGGAGGTGGGAGTCTGTTTTCCAGGCTCGTGCTCGAGTGGAGAGTTGCGGGAGTTGTTCAGACCGGGTGAGTGTTATTCGGCAACCATTGCAGCATTAGATTGCGAAGGCATTAGACGAACATAATACGAATAAGCCTAGTTTTCCCATTTAACGAGCCCGGCCTGATTTATTCTGAAAAATATGGTTGCGTGGAAACGAAAAAATGCGTTTCAGACTCCGGAGCCACAATCGACAATCCTGTGTGTCGTTTTTCGAAACCCGGAGACCTGACGCCCGATATCAATGCGGGATTCTACGTTACGCTGTGAGTTTACCATTTCCAATGCTGTTTCATGGTAAAATTCATGTTTCTGAAAGAGTCAATGAAGCATTTTGCAGTTCCATTATGGGCATCATCGTATCTATCTGTCTCCTCTCGGGACTGGTGGACTTCTACTTTAGCGAGAAGCTCAAGCACGCTTCGTTCAGCAAACGTGATTAATTTTCCACTTCTTTTCTCTCGAACACTCCGCATTTAGACCCGGCTTGGCGACTATTCATGGCATGTTCTCTCTACAGCAATGTTTCTTCGATCTTCGAAGTATCTGAAGTGGGAAAGGTACGCATCTTTTCGTTAATTAGCAAGAAATTAATTGATTAATATCTCAGGCCGGTCAAATCAGTTCAATCCACTGCATTCGCTTCTTCTCGATGGTGTGGGTGAGTATTCATCTTGATTTTCTTATTATTCCTGCTCTAGATATCTGGAAGCGTTTCCGATCAAGAGACCCCTGCACACGTTCAGCACATTACCTTTTCCGTTATGCTTTACCTGGTCTCTTGACAGTCAGAACGCATGCAAAATGGAGTGAACGCAGTCACATTGATTTCATTCCAGGTGCTGATGGGACATCTGGCGGGGAACTACGTCTGGATCGTTGGTTAGCGAGTTATACCATCTGTTCATTGAATAGGTTTCATTCGCTGCATGTATTCGCTGAGATTAGAGAGCATTTCAATGTGTTCTGACCACGTGTGAAAAATAGGGTTGTCCGTTCGGCCTACGGATCGGCCGACGGAAAACTAGCGAAATTACCCTTGTTCCGGAATCAATCAATCACAACGTTGTCGGAACGGGGTCGGATTGACTCTCGTTCCGGAACGGATTAGCACAGATACAGATACAGATACAGATTTATCCTGACATCAGGCAATGGGCCTGCAGGACGCAACTTTAGGGAGGGGATAGGGATCTTCGTACTCAAAGTGTCGTCGGGTCAAGGGATGGAATCTTCTTACATTTATCTTCTCAATTGATAGTCGCACTTGGTCGAGATCGTTTGAGGCATGAAGTAGATCATCCAGACGCCGAAGTGCAACTTAGCGTGGTTTAGCGCAATTTCACGAAGCAGGCTTCTTGAATGGGGCCTTTCTTGACGATAGATCACTTGAGACGATGTAGATCCGTCCTGGGTCCTCCTCTTGAAGTTACCAAGTGGGCGGTACTCATCCGGTTGCCCAAGCTGACGGACGAGGATTCTCCAGACTGAGGGTGGAAGAGAGCGGGGGTGAGAGTCGACCGTCCGTCACGAGCGCGAGAATGGAGAATGGAGAA
>LS508571.1:293710-304170 GCA_900490845.1 Pristionchus japonicus | reverse complement strand
AAATGAGAGCGATTCTAATCACGCAAATATCATTGCATCATCATTACGAAACTTATTTAAAATTTGGCAGTTTTTATTTTTTATTGAAATGAAAGATTCTCAAATTGCCGTTTACAGTCTACCATTCGTTCAAACACCTATGGGGCTTCTTGACATATTTTTTCTATAACTAACGGATGAATAGAAGAAAAGAAATTTTAAAATATCCCTAAATGTACTCTATTGAAAAAAAAGTTTTCAAATCTTAGTCCTCCTTTCTTCTCCACCTGAGATATATGAAATATTACTGCTTGAGAATTATGCCTACGGTCACTCCCTACAGTGGTGGAGACCGCACCTGTCAATCGTTATTCCCTGCGAAGTTACAAAAAATCAAAGGAATCGCTCAAAAATCGATTTTTCAAGTATTGCATCATTCATATGAAACCTATGCCCAATTTTAGGGTCTGAAAAAATTCTTTAGGAATAGCGTCAACCATCACTGAAAGCAACTTGCATTCAAGTGTTATGGTAATTCCGAAATATTTTTTTGAAAAATATTACTAAAACTTGTGGGACACCCCAATATTACTAAGACGAAAAAATACAATTCGAGCAGTACCTTCTGCAGACTGTCCAAATTGTCCTGAGGCGAAGTGGTGTCTCCGTGAACAGAATCAGAAATCTGCAAAATGGCGTTTCATCAGGTGAACTTTATTTTCCGAAATCCAAAACGGCATGATATGCAATACTTACAGCGCCAATAATCTGCGCGGCAGGCATGTCTCCGATGCCAACCATCAACCGGAGCAACGATAGTGCAGAGGCGCGTTGACTGGCGGGAGCCGTGTTCTATAACCAGGTTTGCTGTCTAGAAAATGCACATGAAGATTAATCAGACCTACCAGAACAATATGTATGTTCATGAGAGTGACTCCGTTCGCTGCACAACCGTCAAGAAAGAAACTCGCCTAGAAATATTTAAATCAGCAGCAATATATAGCCTCAGAAGGGATTGAAAGACTCCTAGAAGCAGAGGTATAGGAAAAAGAGGATAGGTGCGTAGCAAAAACTTCAGCAACTCACCGCAAGCAATGGGAAACTCTTTGAAATCATCGTTACTTCTCCGAGATAGAACAACGACTCTAAAGAAATAGAGACCGCGTAAATAATTGGTATTACAAGTGAAGTGGATGGGATGCATGAGAGCAGTCCAGTGTTCGAATGTATTGACTGGAATGAAATAATTCTTTGAATGAGCTAAAAAAAATTGTAAACCTCAGTTGCATAGGGTATGACTGCCGCGCCTAGAAGCATTCCGACAAATGAGATGTTGGAGATTAGAGAAATCGCGCTAAATACTCTGTAATTTTAGTAAGAATTACAGCACTAACATTGGATACGTCATTCCAAGAAAAACATCAGAGTTGGCCTCAAATGCTTTGAGAGTGAAGGTCGGAAGCCAGAAGTTGATAGCCAGTAAGTAGAAGAAAAACAGGCATTGCGAGAGGGCCAGCAATACAAAGGACGGTCTGGTCACATAGTGAAATAACTGACATCTTCAGTACTTCAAACGCATTCCAAATCAACGCCATAGGATTGAGCAGCCGAGAGCTCGGTTGCTTCTGCAGAAAAATTGCAGCACAAAGTCCAATTGGAATAGCCAAAGTCGGCCCTAGCACCGCTCCAATTTTCCAGTCAGCATGATTAGCGACAAGAATGGAGTTCACAGTGGTTGACAGTGGACTTAAGCGCAGATTGTTTTTAATAATTAAATATATTTCTTACATTGCTATCGATTTTGCGACAATGCCGGCAGTAATGCTCCAAGTGCGATGTTTTCCGAACATTTATGTAGTCCGTTTAGAGGATCCAAGTTTGAAACCTGTGAACCGCTCGGCAAGAATTACAGCCATGAGGAGCCGGAAAACGCCTGTGGCCATAGCACCCAACGATCTCAGGAGCACGAAAATCTGAAGAAAAAAAATCCAATCTCTTGCCGAATTTTTTCCCTCAGGACGGTTTTAATTCTGCTGACGCGTGCTGGATGGAACCATGACAGTTTCTGAGCTTTGCTCACCCAAAATTGTTCTTGAGAAACGAGGATTGACGCGTAACTGATAAGAATCCAGAGAGCCATTGAGAAAGTAAACGCTTTCCTGCAAACGCGAAGACAGATAAGGACAAGCAACAAGAATCCTACTTTTTGGGTACGAAATCTCCGAAAATCCACATTACTGCCGGTGCAATTATGTGTGCGATTCCGTAAAATGTCTGAAAAACTGTTGTAGAAATGTTCTAAACGATGCTACCTTCAAGCTAGCAGCCTCAGAGTTAGTCGTGTTGAAATACTCTTGCAGAAGGGGCAATAAACCTGTAAGATCCGAATGTCGCATCATTGCCTAAAATCACCAAACCTCCCAAGCAATAGTTATCGAATGCCGAGACCAATAGGGAAGCGGGCATGGCGAACAAAATGATCCAATCTCCGCATGATAGTTTCTTCTATTCAAAAAATTTCCGACATGCAAGCAACTCAACTGACCGTTTTCTCCTCGCGCAGACCGTCATAGCGGGGCATTGTTCGAGGTGACAGCTCTAGCCAAACCGCTATCTTTGAAGGATGACAAACGTCAAACGACTCAGCAAACGATTCGATTGCATGCGACAGTCCAAAATGTCAAACAAAATCGTTTCACTCATGAATTTTTTTTATCTCCCGCTAATCCCTCTCGATTTCGAGGTCAACAATGCATCCGTCTCTTCTGTCCCCATCTCGTTCAATTCAATTGCCTTCTTTACATCTCTCAGGTAGAATCGAAGAATAGCGAAACTCTATGCGGTACATGTGCAAAAACACCATTTATTTGCATTAGAAATAGACACATCTCAATGAAAGAGGAAAGTTTTTGAGTGGGAATAGTGATTGTCGAAATATTATCACGTATTCGCATAGAGAAATAATGCGGAGTATCGACTCTACGAATGTGAAAATCTCATGTGCACCAAGTTGTTCCACTCGTGGCTAATATTCACATGATGGCTTGTTCCATAAATATCGATTCGAAAATTTACACGCTGAAATTTTCGGATGAATTATTGAAAATTAATCATAGAAAGATATGTATACCGTTCCAGTTAAGCGTAGCTCCGATCCCAGGTCGCCGAAATCACTGAGCGTTAGCCATCTCGACACTTTCAAGTGCCAGACTCCATATCTTTTGCACTGTAAACGTTTCTGAAAAATAGAATGGTTTATCCGGAATCAATAAAAAAATATCGAAACTGAGAATGATTTTAAATGTAGGGTTTACTTGACGTCATTCAAGATGAATGACTTCAAGTAAACTCTACATTTGAAGTTCATTTGCCAGTTCATTTAATAATAAATATAAATATCTAAACTAACCACAAGTGGTTGAATCAACCGGTCAGAGCTCACAACAAAATTTTGAACAATCAGAGTGCCAAATTTCGATAAATATTTCATAAAAATGGCATCTGCATAAATGTTCATAGGCTGCGTTGTTGACTAAAATTATGTAAGTGATCTTTTCGTTCTGCTTGATTTCTACCGCTGACTCGCTTTAAGGATGTCAACTTCTTTTATTTTTGCTTACACTATCAGTAAAATTTTCCACTGTGATCTCGGGAAACATCGCGTTTTCAGCATATTTCATGAGAAATTCTTGATTGACGAAATCAGAATTGCTCGAAAAACGCAGAAACAGTTTTGCAGGCTTCACCGAAAGAAGCATTGAAACGAATCTGATGATGTTTCGCCAGTAAGCACGGATAGTTGAAATTTCTAGATCTGAAGCTGACCTCTCCTTTCCGCCAGCACTCAAGTTCTCGTCAAATGCGCAACTATGCAAATTCAGGTAAGAACAGCCGCTTGACATGGCCCGATCAAGATAATCGAGAAAATTATCATCGATAGATACCTGAATTATGCAACTTACATTAGGATCGTCCCTAATTGCTTGACAATGATATTATTGACTTACACATTCGAAAATGCATTTAGAGAAAGCGAATCGTTTGATGAAAATCGCCGCTTGTGCTGTGAGCTGCGCTGACATTGTTTGGACTATTTCTTTTCTCGTGAGTGCAAGTTTCTGAAATACACATCTGATTGAACTTCCCGAGAACGGACCAAGAACCCTGCATCGAATCTGGCCGCGATACGGCTTGTGAGCATAACCGGGGCCGCAGTTCAGGTGATAACCTTGCTTGTCGTATACAATCTGGACGTTTACCGTAAACGCGTTCACCTGCAATCATAGTTTCTTGGTTTTGATCTTAAATCGCAGAGATTAAGAGGAAAAATAAAACTCCAGTCAAGAAAGCTGGCTAGAGAAGGAACAAATGTTTGTACCTGAGAGACAAACAGTTCCTCTGCTTCAACTCTGACAGCTTTCGAGCGCGCAAATTGCGTTAGTCTCGACATCCTTGACGCGAGTTCTGAGACCTCGTCAAGATCATTGCTGAATTATCATAATAATCATGAAATTATCTTCTCAGACAATATTTGCTAGATGAGAATCTCTGATTTCTCAAAACCACTGGTTTCGGAACGTCCCCAACCAATGGTTGGGGCTTTGGTATCAGTGGCTACGAGAAACCAGAAACAGTCCGAAAATCCGAGTGTAAACACCATGTTTTATTCTACGAATCTGGCTTTTTGAGTATGAATTGAGATACAATCACTTACAAGTCTAATCGAGTAAAGACATCGAGAAGACAATCATCGGCAAGTTGTGATAAATGATCCTATAAAGAGAAATAGCAATCAGATCTCTATTTTAGAAATTATAAAAGCGACGGAATTAATACCTTCGTCTTTTCAGATGTAGGCAGTTTGACCAATTTCGCCACACAAAAATCTTGACTGTTTTCATTTCCTCGTTTGCGAATATGCAACATGATTCCGTTTTGATTCAAACGCAAATTACCTCTAGCTAAAATTGAACAGAGATAATCCAATTGCATTATTTGATTTACGAAACACGCTAGACGCTTGGAAGCGACGCGTTTCCAATCCTTGCTTACGCTTTTTTATCCTTTTTTATCGATTTGTGAACATTTGAGATGATTCAACAATTTCGTCATTCACAAAAATTCATTTACATGCAAATGAAAAAATTACATAGTTTGTGAGCAACGGAACGAGTGATTATTTTGTGTTCGAATCAATTGTTACAACCGAATTCCGCCTTCACATTCCACTGCGGGCCGTCATCGGGATCGCGTGTTTCCGAAACGATGACAAAGTGATCCGTACCAACCAGCTCAAGACGGAATGAAGACGAATAGATGCTGCCGTCTCTATTAATAAACTGAAAAAAGTTTTTTGTTTCAATTTTTATTGAATGCTTTGCTTCAAAGTACCTTCATTTCGGTTCCAATCGAGCTCGTAATTCTCGATTTATTCAAGCGTCCTGTCAGCCGAATATCCCACACGCCTTCTCTTTTCTGTCGTAGACGTTCCTGTATGTCGAAAAGTTGTGAGAGAATTGCTTTGGGGAAGGGTAAAGATTAGAGTTTGGATAATAGCCATGAAAACGCACCAACAGCGGTGCAAGGAACCAATTGGAATCGAGAAGAATCTGTGGCATTTCAAGAGTTCCGAATTTTGCCAAATCCTCGGCGAAACGTCGATCCCACAATCGAAGTGTTTCCTGATAATTCTCTTGTACAAGTTGCTCTGAATGAGAAGTGAGGCGAGGAATGACAATGGTAGGGTCAGAATATGCGATGAGAATAGCCTGGTCCAAAAAGTTCAGAAGTGCCCATGAAAAGCATAACTAAGAAAAATCTCAGCTTAACTCACAAATCTATAGACGTTATGATCCCAAAAGGTCATGCTGGGCTGAACAACAGCGTTTGCATAATCGCTCAAGAACCGAGCGTCGATGAATGGAGCGTCAGACTCGAAGGTCATGTTCAGCTCTTGAGGCTTCACCGAAAGGATCGCTTGCTTCAGCCTGAAGTTTTCGAATATTCGTGCTACTGACATTCTTCGTCAAAACAGATTAAAAAATAGTCACTTCTCGATTTTCCCGTCGAGTAAATCGATACAGTTATGCAGACGAAGAGAAGTAAAGCATCGAGACTCTGCCAATGTCTCCATATAATCGATGAAGTTATCATCGATAAGAATCTGAATAGACAGCGCCGATGATAATGTAATGATTCGGACGGAACTACGTCGGATGAGAGACGACTGGATGAGAAGTCGGTCGTAAAAGTTCTCTAAGTTCTCATCCGACATTGTGTCAATAGGACGTACCGAAGCGAATATAAGGCTTCTGAATGCGAATCTTGACAGAAATCTGTCCGCTTTCTGGATAATCTCACAAGCAATTCTCAACGGCATTTCGCAAGGGATTATCTTCGTTGTCCGGTCAAACTAAGAACACATGATATCATAAAGACAGACATAAGTTTTCGCTTACTGGTTTTTCAACACCGGCTATCTTCGTAAACCTCTCGAAGCCTGCTTCGCCCATTCGCCATTGAAACACCCCTCCCCTCTTCTCGATTGCAAACATAAAATTGTCGAGATCACACTGCAGCGAAGGATTAAATTTAAATGAATATAATAAAAATTTAAATAAATATTGAAAGTTACCGGAGTCACAAGGAGCTCGGCCGCCTCTACTTTGACTGCTCGCGATCGAGACAATTCCGATAACTTGCACATGCTCTTGCTAAGAGAAGCGACTTCATCGAGATCGTCACTGAAAGTGAAGATCAAAGATCACTTGCACTCTCTAGCGTGAATTTGCTCCTAATTTTTATGGTTCTGTTGAATAACGCTTAGGTCCTCTATACTGAAGCATGGCTGTGTTCGCGTTGAGGAACCCCGAGATCCCAACGCTTATGAAAGTTCTCTGGGGCGGAGGAAGGAGAGATGAGTCAACGAAAATCGCAAGCAAGAAACTCACTGATCCAGCCTGCTCAGGATGTCGAGTAAACAATCCTGGTGAAGAGCTAATGTGTGATCCATAACGCTAAAAATCGTTAAATCCCTCTCCGATTCTGAATCTGAAACTGAGGAATGTGAGCAATTGTTCGTGCGCTGTAGTTAAGTTCTGAGGCGTCTAACGCGACGCTGTCCCTCATTGACTCGAACCCAGTGGTCTGTTTCGTGCGATTCGCAGAAAAAAGGCGTGCAAGAATCGATTGCGAATGCGTCTCGTTTGTACGTAGGCAGTTCCTTCATTACAATCTCTCCATCCAGTCTACCAGCGTCAAATATGGCGCACGAACCACTCAGTCAGGTAGTGCATTACTATTTAGTTTTTCGAAATAATCATGCTCTCCAGGATCACTTATCCCAGCTTTCCGACGATTGTCTACTGGAGATTCTCACAAGAACTGATCAGTTAGTATTCTATTTTATTTTGCCCATTCTGAAATTAGAAATTGATCTTTCAGTGACGATCTTGACGAGTTGGCTACTTTGAATTGGCGAATGCACAAGCTCTCGAATTTTTCTCGTACGAAAGCTGTGAAAATACAAGCTCACGATCTCATCATCTCAATGGTTTGTAAACGTTTCAAAAAAAATGTTAATTGATATTTTAATTCAGAACAATGGAAGCGATTCGTATTTCAACATGGAATATTCAAAGCAAAACTATGCATTGAAAATAGCGAATGACGCAAATGGTGTCTTGGTAAAGCAGGATCGTCAATATACAAAGGTGATTATGCTATTCAATACGTTTTTGCAGGAACTTTGTTGATTGCTCATTGAAAAGATATTAAAAAATCACATTCAAAAACCTTTAGAATCGCAGTGGACAGCAAACAATTCCTGCTACGTTGATCGACTGTGCTGCTAAGCTTCTCTCCAGATTCGCTTTCCGGGTCATTGGAGTATATTGGGTAGGAAAAGCATTCCGATTGTCAAAAAATAGTTTTTTCACCAATTTCAGATACGAATTGACGAAAACTTTTCAAGACTGATCACGAGCCTGATTTCAAGCAAAGCATCCACTTCCTTTTCAATTATGCGCAGTGGATTCGATCAGAGTTTTAGCGATAGTGCAAAAGAACGGTATTGCATGCTCAAAAAGGAGATACTGGGTTACTCTAATCACGTGACGATTCAGATTCATACATTCAATTCTCTCCGCGGAACCGGCTGAATTGAAACTGTTCAAAGCTTTCGACGCGCAATCCATCGAGAGATATCTATTGAGTAGTCGGTTGGCTCCATCCACGAATCTTACAATGTTCAATCATCCCGAGAATGTGAGCCTATTACGACTTAAAAATTCGCAACGCCACTTCATTTTAAAACTAAGTTCCTTGACAACTGCTGCCACTGATTTTCAATTTCCAGTGGTGGTTGAAGGAATCAATTTCATATTTCAGCAAACGCTGATTCATCCTGAAAAAGATTTTGTCGAAACACTGTCGAAATTGCGGTCATTTGCTGTGTATCTTGCAGTGATCGATGCGAATTGGCTTATAAAGCCGCTAATGGTTTGTTTGTCGCTGATATATTTAACAACGAGCATGATTTCTTTATCAAAATCACTCATAATTTTAGAGGCGCTTGAGACATGGATTGGATGGTGGCTGGGACTTTCTCACAACGAGAGAAATCAGTCAATTTGAGATAGAGAAAAAGATCGAGCGAGATCTAAAGGTCATCATTAACTCTTATTTTTTTCATGAAAAAAAATAAACAATAGCACCATTCAAAACGTATTGCAGTATGTACCGACAGAGGGAGGCCACTGCATTGAAGTGACAGGAACTCATAACACAGCAAGGATAACTACGGATCGTTACTTGACAGATCCGGCACTGTGGATAATTCGGATCGCATTTTTTCAAGATAACTGAGCGTAATTGTGTTATGAGCGAATATGTCGAATTCAACGTCAGATGGAAGTAAAAAAAATTGCGAAAAATGTAATTTGTATAAACGATCAACAGTAAGAGTGAAAATCGTTGCTGAATTCTCATATCTTTAGAGATTGAAGTGAACAGGCGGATTCAATACGTTTCGAAATATAATTACGATCATAACACTCCAATGACCAATAAACCTTTATCTGAAATAACAACATCAACACGTGCTCAATAACGAACAAATGACGCAACAGTAGAACAAAACCAACAATCGGAATCATTCCTGATAGATCGCAATTCTCTCGGCACCGCGTGTCAGAGAGGGAGACTCCCTTTGTTCGCCGCGGCAAATCGCTCTCCATGAGCGCTCGCAGTCAATATTTATATGAACCCTATGAAGCATAATCCATAACTCGTTGGTTAAGATAAAAAATGCAAATCGGAAATTTCAGGGTTATCAATTAGGAGCAAAGGTGCTTCTCTTTCGATTTTAACCATTACAGACTAATGTTTTGGATCATTTTAGTTTATTGCTGAAATTTGACTCAAAAAAGGAGCTCCTCAGTAACGGTCAGTGGAAACCCCCACACCCATAAAACTTTTGGAATGCTCGTAGACTGCACTATACTTGGGCTAAAAAACATTGTGGAAAAAGTCAAACATATTCGAGAACAGTGCAAAAATGCACCTATTTTTGCAACGTTCTCGAATATGTTTGACATTTTCCGAAATGTTTTTTAGCCCAACTTTAGAGCAGTCTACGAGCATTCCAAAAGATTTATAGGTGTGGGGGTTTCCACTGACCGTGACTAAGGAGTGTTTTTTTACAAGTTCTGAAGTTAAACGATTTTCAAAACCTTTCCTTTTATTTTATCGATTGTGTTTCGGTGAACACTACTAAAGTGAATGACGTTCTTTTTTCAATGATCGATTTGTTCAATTGAGTTTCGCGAATCCACGAATAGGGAGACACCATCGGGGTGGCAACTTTTGAGAGTTTCACTCGAATCTCTCTCATTCTGTCGCTCGCGACCGCGCTGATCAGTCAAAATCGGCGAGAATGAATGAGAGGGAAAAGAGTCTCACGCATCCACCATTGCCGCGATAATTGGATTTACTCTCCTATCTGACACGCTGTGCTCGGATCTCTATTTATTGTGCGCTTTCTCCTGTGAATCTCGAGTTTCATGCAATTCGAGCCAGAATTGTAGCGCGCTTATGTCGACAGCATTTTGGTCAAATGTAATCTCGAGATTTCCATCGAAGATGTGCGTTTCTAAGAAATCCTTAGTTTCTTCATCTACATCCTCATAATAACAGTGTTTCACAATGAATGCCTTAAATATTTATTTTAACGGTGCGAACTAAGAGAACATTTTGTAATGAATTCTATATTTTGCAAACATCTTCGCACACCGTAACCAACTTTGAATTTTATCGCTAGCTACGGTGCCGTTACCCAACGGGAGTCGCGCACCGTAACCAACTTTGAATTTTATCGCTAGCTACGGTGCCGTTACCCAACGGGAGTCGCGCACCGTAACCAACTTTGAATTTTATCGCTAGCTACGGTGCCGTTACCCAACGGGAGTCGCACACCGTAACCA
>LS508571.1:138229-250760 GCA_900490845.1 Pristionchus japonicus | reverse complement strand
TTATCGAACGAGAGCATTGAATCGGTAATCGTGGAAGGGGAGGCCCATGTTTCAGTGAGGCAACCGATAGAAATTCTACTAGAGAGCAAATACTGTTCAATCATGGAGAGTTTAGAAAGTACTGATCTGCAGTTAATGAGGGAACACTTAATAGGTCGAAAGTTGGTGGTAGGGGAACGAGAATCACGACTAGATAAGGAAAAGGGAAGGGAAGAGGGATGAGAGAGCGAGAGAGCACATGAAGAGACGAGAGCGGGTAGAGAAAGAGAGAAAGCGGGGAGAGAGTGGGGAAGGACGAGAGAGGGTAGAGAGTGAGAGAAAATCTGGGGTGAGGGGAGTGGAACGGGAGAGATGCTCGAATCGGACAGAGATACCCCAAGATTGACTTCCTAACCCATAAGTGAGTGCGTCTTAGGGGTAGAGGATGCGAGAGGGGTAGGAGATAGCTTATTGGGAGTGAGTGTTTCGTCCAAATGGACGACGGGAGTGGAAGTAGGGGGGAGGAGGGAATGGGAAGTGGAGGAAGAGGGATGAGCAGCCTTTGCCGCTGGCTCACCGGGGAGTCCTCCAGTCGACTTGCGAGTGCGCGTGCGCTGTTGTGACTGCGACTGAGACTGAGAACCTCCTCGATTTGTTGAGCGCGAGACTCCACCACCTCTTCCTCCCCTTCCGCGATTCACGGGGCGACCACGGGCTGCATTGGATTGATATTGATTTACTAGAGAGAATATTGTCGATGCCAACTGGTTGGGATCGAAAGTGAGACCAGACAGATTGCCAGAAATGCACTCTCGCTCACTCTTTCTCTTATCAGAAGCCTCCCTCATACCCGAAGGGAGCTCTCTATCCTCTCGCAACTGAATTATTTCGAGGTTTCTGACCACGAAGCGGATTCGACCAAATTCGAGATTACGCTCGTAAGCCTGCTTCTTGAGTGATCTCTCGAGCTTCAGCTGGTCCATTGTGTAATCGGGTCGGATGTACGCCCGATCACTGCCAGTCAGTCGTCCAGCTTTAACTCTGATAGCTTCCGAGAGGAATAGATTACGGGAACAAGGGGTATCAAACTGGATTTTGATGATTCTAGGGGTAGTAGTGCCCTCCCTGCGCATCTCAGGGTGGCGGTGAAAGCGAATCACAGGGAGAATATCAGTCAATCGAGGATTGTTAATCTCTCGAAAGATTTTCAGCAAAATAGCCTTATCATGACTCACCGTTTCCTCTTCACTCTCCGACTCGGGAACGTTCACCAGGACCGCCCTTGTCGACTTACCGTCGAGAGACTCTCGATCTGCGAGTACCGAGGCCACAGCTGCCTTCATCTCAGAGGAGGTCGTCTGTTGATGGGGGACGGGCGGCTGTTGGAGACGAGCCAAGAGCTGCTTGATCAGCTCAGCAAGTCCATCAATGGACTTCTTCAGACTATCACAGTCATCGGAAGACATTGGAGAGGAGGCAGTCATGACAAGAGGGAGGAGAGACGAGACAGAAGGGAATAGGAGGATGAGAGAGTATGGGGAAACGAGAGAGTGGGTGGAGGAAGAGATACGTGAGAAAAGTAAGGACCAGCTTATCAGATCAAATTGTAGGGGAAAAGGCGGGACTCAGGCAGTTATAGCTGCTGAGTGACTGGGGAGCGATCAGTAATAAGCTGGGGTTTCTCTGGTTCAGGAGTATCCTAGATAAGAGCCCACAAAGGGAAACTCGGCGTGGGGAATGGAGAGAGAGGGGCTGACTCACCCTCTCTCTCCGTGACCAGAGATGGGAACTGACCAGAGATGGGAACTGTACTGTAATTACAGTTCCCATCTCTGGTCATACTGTAATTTTACCTACCGTATCTCCAGCCACCAATCACCGTGCCAAGTGCGCTCAAATAATGAAGGCGATCGCTCAGCAAGTGCCGTGGTTCGGCATGGAACAGGTTGATCGATACTTTTCCGCTACCGTAACCCTCTCAATTCCTCGCAGGAGTACTTACTGCTCGATCGCGATGGATACCCGCTCGGATGGCCCAAGAACGGATTCCCTGCGAAACAAGGTGCCGTAACCGGGGGAACCGTATACTTCAGTTACCGTATCCCTTCAGGACCGTACTACTGTGGAGTGGGCGCAAACAAGGTTGTGGGCCGAGAGATCGTCGAGACGCACTACAGAGCCTGCCTCCACGCTGGACTCAAGATATTCGGAACCAATGCCGGTACTGTAATCCCGCACCACCGTTGTGTGGTTGGGCGACGTTTCCCAATCGTCGCCTCTTTGCAGAAGTGACTCCGGCCCAGTGGGAGTTCCAGATTGGGTGCTGCGAGGGAATCTCAATGGGCGATGAACTGTGGATGGCTCGATTCCTTCTCCACAGAGTGGCCGAACAATTCGGAGTCATCGTCACATTCGATCCCAAACCTGCGGTGAGGAGACTACAGTAACCCGCACACCACACCACACCACGACTCGCCGACGTTTCCTAATCGTCGCCCCTCATCAGATCACGATGGGCGAGTGGAACGGCGCCGGCTGCCACACGAATGTATCGACGGCGGCGATTCGCGCGCCCGGAGGAATGAAACACATCGAGGCGGTACGGTTACTGTAGGCTGGGGAAACTGTATGGACATACCGTATCAATCAATCGATTCGGTGGACTACCGTATCCTGATTACAGTAACCATTGCAGGCGATGAAGAAACTGGAGGCGAAGCATCAGGATCACATGAGAATGTACGATCCCAATGGAGGGAGAGACAATCTGAAGAGATTGACGGGAAGACACGAAACGAGCAGTGTCGATAAGTACGGTAGTTGTACCGTAATCGATACTACAGTACCCCTCTCTCAGGTTCTCGTGGGGAGTCGCCAACCGTGGCTGCTCCGTGCGCATACCTCGATCGGTGGCTGAAGAGGGCAAGGTACCGTAATCAATCGATACCGTAACCCTACCGTACCCCTATCAGGGATACTTCGAGGATCGTCGTCCCTCATCGAACTGTGATCCGTACGCAGTGACCGGAATGATCGCCCAGACTTGCTTCCTCTTCTGAAAGCCGGCTACCGTACCACCCGGCTCTGGCCACCGTTCCCTTCCAATTATCGATTGACCTCGTATAAATCGATGATATTAGTTATGTTTGATCGCAAACGTGTAATGTTTTCGAATTCGAAAATGTCGATGCCAGAGGGTAAATTCGGTCTTTGGTCTAGACGAGAAATACGAATCCGCCAATTAAATTAGATCGGATGCGTCCGTTCTATTGAGACTAGATTTTTCATGTAATTGGGGCGGAAGCGAATATTTTTCATTCGTTTCCATCTTCAAAAATCAGAATTTATTCACTTTTTATTCGCATTTACTGTTTTCAAGTATTGTGGAAACAAAGCGGATGAATGCTTCATCAGTACCGAATTTGAATGATCTGGGGTTCTTAATTATTTATAATATTCCAGGCTCAATAAGCATCAGTTCCACAACAAGTCGCGAAACTCGGATAAATGATAATGGTGAGCGATTGTGATTACTATTTCTCATTTCAATCAAAATATATGGTGAGCTCTGAACAAATTTATTTCGAAGGCACAACATTATTTCTCATTCTCATTGTTCAGGACCATTTCTGAAATATTTCTGATGACTGTATCATCCACGTCTTCACCTTCCTGGATAGGTAAGAATACTTTTTTTTTAATTTCAAGATAAATATTTTTGAAATGAACGAAAACCATTCAGAGACTCGTTGGACGCCATGGAAAGAGTGAGCCGAAAGATGCACACTATCGCAAATCTGCCAATCTTTCATTCAGTCAAGAGAAATTTGAGAGAAGTCGCTATTTGTAGAGTGAGTCATTGATCTCTCAGCAACCAGCTAATAAACCTAACTTTCGTAGGAAAAGAACAGTTGTGATTTCGGAATCACAGTCTGTAAGGGACGGGCGGACGTGATGCATTTTTCTTATCCGGAACTCCCAAAATGTGTGGTATGTTCCCTTGAAATCGGTATTGATCCTACAAACCAGTTGATTTTGCAGTACACTAATGAGGCTGGACAAGTCGATTTTGCAGTACCGAGTGAAATCATCAGTTATCTTCAACGGTTTCTGTCGAGAAACAGTGTCAGAGCTGTTAATTTTATCAGAGTAAGTGTGTTAAAGTTATATTGAAGCATGAATAATACGTGAAGGTAGGGCTGACGGTTCAAATTCGAATTCGAAGTCTTCGCTCATTCGAATACTTCAAAATGACGAAAGGGTCCAACTCTCTCTCCAATTTGCATGCACTCTCACACCCCGTTCCTAGTCGAAGTCTTCGAATCGGTACTCGCGAGTGCGAAGTCTTCGAATTCGTATCGGCAACACTATGTGGCGGTGTGGAGTAGAGACCGCATAACCAATATAATATTCGATATCGGAATGACGCGTCATTCGATTGATTCACCTATTCGAATAACAAAGGATATTCGATTGAGCCATTCGAATAGTCATTTCCATATCGATTTAATCAATTATATTGCGGACTCTAGATAGTTTGGAGGTCAACATTTGATTGCTTCGTTTCAGGTTTGCATCGATCGCCGATTTATCGATGGTTGTGTACGAGGGTTACGTTATTATCAAGGGGACGACCTATTCGCAATCAGATTTCAACTACCATCATTCGCTTTCAGATTACGAAATTCGGATAAGAGATAGTAAGCCTTTACTGACTGCATTCGAAAACTCGATTAAGTATGATTTTTTCAATTTTCAGCATTATCCGTTCAATATTGAAGCTGGGTGTGAGTGCATTCACTTTCCACTATTGCGAACTCGATCTGATGATAGATGAAAAGATAATTTCTGCATTGGCTCGAGTTCCTTTCAAACACTTACGAAGCCTGATTGTCACGAAAGAGTCCGATAAGAGAAAAGAGGTAAGATAAACCATTTCGATAATTTCTTCAAAAGCTAATTCCATTTACGTATTCTCTCTCTCCAGACAATTCGGCAAAAATGAGTTTGGTTAGTTGTCAGGAAAGCTGGAGGTTTCGGTGTTATCCAACCCACTCAAATCACCCAGAAAAATGCATACTTGTCTTTTCAGAAGGGCCGAATACGTCCGAGCAAACAAATCCTTTCTTCAATTAAACTATTCAAGAAATTCATCGTGCATTTCATTGTTATTGATACGCGATGGATATTTGAACTTATTCAGGTATGATGATATCAAAATCAAACATCTACCCGAAATTTGCAGTTGGTACTCCACGAAGAATCAATCTACCGAGAATGGAAGTTTTCCGTAACTTCTTGTAATATTCTCAAATCCCAAGACTCTCTTGACTCTGTTACAGTGGTAAGCATTTCATTGTATTTGGAGATAATGTCGCTTCATCTTTTTGCATAAATTAGAGTAAAAATATTCATAAAAAATAATTTCAGATCTTTCACCTCGGAAAACGACAGTACAGAGTAGTCCATCTTCCTACTGGTAACAGTGCGACCATCACACTAGGCGAAAGAATCGATAATGTTCACACAGTATCCATTCAAATTCGTAATGGGAAACGATTCCCTGAACCTCTCAACGAAATTATCGCTGGACTGGACAGATAATCTCAAAGTATTTTCTTCCACTATGTTGGTTAATCTACGAATGATGATATTTCACTGTACAACCCGGCTTTGGTCACCCTTCCAATTATCAATTGACATCGTATAAATCGATGATGTGAACTCTCTTGTGCAGTTTTGATGTTTAACTGAAAGCCGGCTTTTTACACGGTTTTTGCAACATGAGCTTCCAATAGTTCCCAATTCTTCATTCACATTCTGATCATTCAAAGCTAGATGAACAAATACATCAACGTTCCGCAAAAAGTCGCAGCCGAAACTCCCGCCCCTCCATTCAATTTCATACTACTCATTCCAAGTGCTCCACTTGCCAGTTCTAAACCCTCCCTTCTGTGCATAATACTTCTCGTTCTAACAATGCTCTCGCGCTGTCTGACCTGTCTCTCTCCCTTTCGCCTGTTCTCTTGCCGATTAGACAGCGTGAGACACAGACAGACCATATGCGTCCCTCGTTCAGCTAATCATTCCGCATTCCAACTCACTTTTTACAGTGCTCATACAACATCGAAACGACTCGCCCTCTTAAAATGACTCAATATCTTCGAAATGCGGGCCCGTCTCTTCATTTTGTGCACTATTTTCTCAAACCGACCACATTTCGATCATATTCCTCATTCTTCGCCAAGAACTGACTCAAATTCTCAGTTGTGCTGTCTAAATAAGGGACAACTCTGTCTAATCGCCTTGTTTCTCTCACTTTTTCAAGAAAAGGTGAGTGTAAGGAGGGGCAAGGGTGTTCGCTCAGTAGGGAATTCCTCGTATTGTTAGGAATGGTCAACGACTTGCGCGCTATTTTCGTTTCCCCTGATCTCTCTCTCTTATCTCTATCATATCTCCTCAGAATTTCATTCGGAGCAAGGTTCGGCCAGATTCCGAAGAAGTTCCGATTATCCTGTTGTGCATTCATCATTCAGCCCAATAGTTCAATCAGGAGTCAATCGTAGTACAATGTAGGAAACATCATCCCTAAGTCAACACTGTCTTTTCGAACGGAAGTTCTCATTCATCCACTTTTCTTTCTTCAATTCATTCAATTCACTGTGCTTTCATCGCTACGCTCATCACTAGCGTTCGTTTGATTCTCTAAATAACCCAAGCCCTCTGGTCGGTCAGACGAAGCGAGAGAGCAGGCGAAACGAGGAGAGTCCTGAGGAGAGTATCAAACAAATTGATAGGGATACCCGAAAAAGGGGGTGAGAAATTGCAGCGGACAGCAATTCCCATCCCTTGTTGTGGTCAATTCCACCTTCGCCCGTCTGACTCTCTCCATTTCGCCTGTTCTCTCGCCCAGTCGGCGTGAGATAGTGTGTGAATTGGAGAGGGCATTCCTCCACCCTCAACTCAGATCTAGTCGGCCATTACTCTTGTTTCACAATTCCGCAATATTTGTCCCACGTTTTTTCTACTATTGTTTTCTCCTGTCTACATTCCTGACTTCTCTTTGTGATTGAATGCAAAACGGAGTGTCAAAAATCATTTTACTTTCACGGTTCCATACTAGGGTTGGCTAAACGGAATAACGGCGCCGAAATGGAGGGGAGGTTTCATTACAGTGCCGTAATGAGAGAGGGAGCGTTACGGAAAATAACGGAATAACGGCGCCGTTATTCCGTTGTTTTCCGTAACCCTCCCTCTCTCATTTCGGCGCCGTTATTCCGTATTCGTTTAGCCAACCCTATTCCATACGGGTGGTTCCATACGGGTCTCACAAGCCCAGAGAAAGTTCGATAATTTCCCATTTTTCTTGTTCAAACTTCCAGTGGTTGAGCATGGTCTGAGAAATAAATAGGAGTATTGTTCCCAGCGCCGCATGACCTTGCGCGATTCCCTAACAGAAGCTCTATTATGCCCCCTCAATTCCGAGTTCGGCCATTATACTCTGAGAGGATTACTTGCACAGTGCGTGTATTGACTCTAAGTGACGTGCCGCGGCATTTTGAATGAATAGGAGAGTCCGGTGTTCCCTAGGTAAGCTCTGCCCTTCTCTCTCCCTCCTCTCACTAAAGTTCGGAACTGTGTTCATTCAGCATGTTCTCTAGTTCCTCTGACAGTTGAGAACTGTTAGGGCTACTTTCGCGCTTCTCCTACCTCCTCCCCAATGTTCCTACCACCTCCTCCTCCTTCTTAAAGATCGGTAAGGAACTGTGACTATCCTCAAGCTGTTCGTTCCCTAGTGTCTCTGACCAGCCAGAACCGATTGTGAGGAGTTCACGCTTGGACTGATCTTCCCTCTCATGTTCCTACCTCCTCCTCCTCCTCCTCCTCCTCCTCCCTCTCCCCTCCTCCCATTAGTTCGGAACTGTGCCCTTCGTTCAGCATGTTCTCCACAGCGTGTCAGAGGGGAGAGTAAATCCAATTATCGCGGCAAAGGTGGATGCGTGAGACTCTTTTCCCTCCCATTCATTCTCACCCATTTCGTCTGATCAGCGCGGTCGAGAGCGACAGAATAGGATAGATTCGAGTGAACCCCTCAAAAGTTACCATTCCGATACTGTTTCTCTTTTCTTGGCTTCGCGAAACTCAATTCAACAAAGCGATCAAGTAATAAAGAGCGTCATTCACTTTAGTAGTGTTCGCCGAAACATAATCGACAAAATGTTTGAGAAGGTTTGGAAACTTGTTGAACTTCAGAACCTACAAAAAATAACTCCTCTGTGGAGGTCAATGAAAACCCCCACACCTATAACACTTGTGGAATGCTTGAAGACTGCTCTATAGCTGGAGTAAAAAACATTGTGGAAAAAGTTAAACATATTCGAGAACAGTGTAAAAGTGCACCTATTTTAGCATCGTTCTCGAATATGTTTGACTTTTTATACAATGTTTTTTACTCCAGCTATAGAGCAGTCTACGGGCATCCCAAAAGTTTTATGGGTGTAGGGGTTTCCACTGACCGTCACTGAGGAGTTCTTTTTTGAGTCAAATTTCAGCAAAGAATTAAAATTATCCGAAAAAAATATTTTGAAATGGTTAGAATCGAAAGAGAGGCACCTTTGCTCCTTATTGATAACCCTGAAATTTCCGATTTGCATTTTTTATCTTAATCAGTGAGATATGGATTATGCTTCATAGGTTTGATATAAATATTGTCTGCGAGCGCTCATGGAGAGTGAGTTGCCGCGGCGAACAAAGGGGTTCGCCCTCTCTGACACGCTGTGTTCTCTAGTTCCTCTGACCGGCGATAACTAATGAACTGTTCTTCCTTCCTCCCCTCCTCCTCCTCCTTCTTCTCTCGCTAAACAACAACCTCCTTCCGTGCCATTTTTCGTCATTTTCCATCGTGCGTCCTTGAGATAATTCGACTCCTGCTGCCCACTACTATAACTCGTAGAGTATCACATCTCGTCGAGAGTGATCCCCCTCGTTACTTACAGCCCATTTGCTCCTGTTTTGGTCTCTATTGAAACCCCAAACGGTTTACAGGTTGGATTTTTGGTCACTTACAGTTGGTTCAGTTCGAAACTTCTTGAAATCAACCTCAATGGAACCAAATCAAGATTAACGGCGCCAACAACTCAGTAAATTAGAACCTCTTTCTTTTGATGTCACCCCGGCACTTCTTGCCAAGGTCTCGGCGAGGGGCTCAATTCAACGTAGGTAGTAGTGCCCTATCCGATTAATGGCAATGCCTTACCACTCCCAAACAACCCCAAGAATGAATGGTGCCTTTGATTCGTGTGCTCGCTCAATGCTTCCTATCTGCCATGTTGATCTATCGATTGTGCCTTTGTCTGTCTCTCTCAGTTCCGTGTACTCTCTCGCTTTCTCTGACTGGCGAGATAGTGTGGGGAATCGATAGAGTCTGTATAGACCAGAAGAGTCCTTTCAGAGTTCTCCGACCATCGTGTTCTGCCCCCGCACGTTTGTCGTCTTCCGCTCGAGAACCTGAGAAGAAGTACTGTAGTATCGATTGATACGGTGCTTCAGTCGCGGGTATGCTGCTCCTTCTGCTCTACCTGACTACCGTAGGCCTGGCTACGGTAGCTGCTGAGGTAATGAGATCTGGCTTTTTCATTCTCTATGTATTTGAGTCAGAGCATTCAATTCAAAACTGTGGGCCCTTTTTGTCAATGTTTAGCAACGCTTCCTCCTTTCTGCTTGCAAACAAAGAATTCCATTTTGTGAAACAGCGGCGTTTTCTTTCTTCTGTGAACTTTCTGCATGATTGCTGCAGAGTTTCTTCATATAATCATTATTTCCAATCATTCTCATTCCTCATAACTTTCTTGCCTTTCCGTTATGCCGCCGCACAACTTCGCGATGACGCGTGTAGATATTTTCCAATTACTTTCTTCGCTCGCACGCAAGTGAAAACAACGGCCAATCTTCCTTCCATCTATCAAATACTCGGGCAAAAACGTGCCCGGGCGCAGTTTTCAATCGAAAAAGCGTGCAGTTTTACCCTAGATCAGCTAGGGTTCATGAGTCGATTCGAAAAGAGAGGCGAAGGACGAGTCAAAAGGCTCGAAAAAGATGTTATCGGGGCTCAATACGTCGCACTTTTCCCCTAGTGTCCTCCACATTCCAAACTCACACACTGCTCTCCGCGTTTTGCGCGCTCTCTCGTTGTTCAGACGATAGGAGAGAGATCACGTCGAATGAAGAGAGCGACTGTGCTCTCACCGTTTTGCGTGCTCTCTAGTCGGAGCGACAGGGAGCAAATAGCCTCGAACGAGCAACCGATCTAACCTCCTTATGGGTGTTAGTGCAGCGGGAGGAGAGTCGTAACAGAGAGGGGTGCGGCTAATTCGAGGGAAATATACGACCCTAGAAGGAAGTTTATAGGTGGAGTAAAACAGCTGAACAGATTTGTACAGCAATCAGTTGTCCCATGATGAATGTAGAAGAATCGGTACTTGTGGAGTTCACCGGAAGAGCGTCTTTAAGCCAATACAAACGACCACCAGCACTGGATGTGGCAATCTATTTTACCGAATGAGTGAAACAGTGCCGATGTATCAAAGCTTGAATTAGAACTGTTCCCAAAACTTCCTTGTTTTAGTTCAGAGAAATTCGCAAGAGAGAGAGAATGGGTGCGGCTAATTGGATCATTATTTACGACGGCTGCCAGTGATTTACGACGATTATGCTATCGAATCCAATAGAGAGATGGGTATCGCATTTCTTGATTAATTCAATTCGAACGGTTCGGAAACGAGGGCTAATTTGATCAAGTTATCAGCTGATCTAGACGGTAATCATACGGTTCAAGAATTGTGGTTTCCGAATCAGATTAGGGTTGTTTCCCTTTCGAAGTAATAGAAAAAAAACATCATAGATGAAAGATCAAAGACCATCTTCAGGATGTCGACCTGGTCATCGTTGGTGGCGGTCTGGCCGGGATTGCTGCAGCCAAAGAGTACTCATCACTGCGACCTGATCATACAGTTGTGGTGCGTTCCTTCTGAATTACATCAACTGAAAGGATCAATGGTTCAAGCAATGATTATTGAACCCTTCTTCGAGTGACTTGTTTGCGAAGGGGTTCGCCCGCAGAAACTGCAAGACTGTTATCACCCCTGCAGATCCTCGAAGCTCGTTCCACTCTTGGAGGCAGAGTACACTCTGTAGACATGTTCACCATCAATGGAACTGAGGCCGTCGATTTGGGTTAGTTGTGCTTTTGAGCTTCTCCCATTTGTACGTATTTGACGGTTCCATGCTCTCCAGTAGCATGTTCATTGATGTAGTGATAGATTCTGGTAGGTTGTAAGGGCTTAGCCGCTGACATCAGTTTTTACAATACCTCGACAAATCTTCCGTAGCTATTTTGTGATTTCTAATAGAGCACGTCCATCAATTCCCAATCGAGAGCCCAGCTGCTTTTACGAACAGTCTGAAACTCATTTCGAATTGCCCGTTTTACCAGTCAACTAATGCAGAACTATGCACTTTATTCAAACTGTACGCACAATGAAACAAGCACTTAGAACAAAGAGGTTCTCAAAGTAGTTTACTTGCAAATGCACTTCCGTAAGCTTGCTACTTTCTTAACATGATAATCCACAACCCAGTTCCCGACTTTACGTTAGTGTTTAAAAACATTCTTCGACGATTAGCAAAACAATGCGGAACACTTATGCTATTCTGCCGTCGATCAAAGTTGCTATAATCGAGTGTTCACTCTAAAACCGTTTTCACTTTCGTGGTTCCATAAGGGTCGCTGCTCAGCCGAGAGAAAGTTGGTGCAGATTGTCTGACACTCTTCGGTTTACCTTGTCTCTAGCTGATCAGTAGGGGGAATAGCGCCATAACTACAATATAAGTTGAAGCTGCAGTGGACTCTCTCTCCTATTTGTTTGACTTCTCGCTTGTCTGGCAAAGTGATAAAGTATGGGGAATAGCGCCATAACTATAGGCTGGAGCTGCATCTCTCCGTTGACCCTTGCTCTGTCTGCGTTGTCATTTTGATTGCAAAGTGTCCAATGCAGTAAAAGTTGCGAACGCTCTCTCTCTCTCTCTCTCTCTCTCTCTCTCTCTCTCTCTCTCTCTCTCTCTCTCTCTTGCAATCAACTTCCTGTTGATTGATGGACAGGGAGTGACAACTAACTCTCTCCATTTTGCATGCTCTCTATTCATTCTGATCTGCTAGAGATGGTGAGGAAGGAAGAGGCTGTCTGTCCAGCAACGTGTGAATTAAAGGAATCACACAGTTACTGCAAGTGAGAAACAATCGTGGCGTATTGATCTACTCTGGAATGAGAGTAACAAGGAATAACAGAAAAGGAGGGTCGCAATTTTGGATACACATTGGTTCTTGCAACTGACCATCAGAAATCAATACTACCGGAAAACAAGGGCGTATTGATCAACCCGGGAAGGAGGAATGATAGGCGTTGAATTACACGGCGGGGTGCCAATCCTGTTTCGGAGAGTCAGTGAAGTGTTCATAGAGGAATTCGGCGTAAGAACTGACCAGTCGAGGACGTCTATGGAAGGGAAAAATCAACCAGGGAACAGTCTAAATTGAACTGAGGATCTTGTTATTCTGACTGTAACGTCATGCGATGATATGAGATTTCTCCATAACATTCTCCTGCTCTAGAATGCACAAAAATAGTTCATCTTCAGTCATGAGTGGGAAAAATAAGGAGTAGAGAGGTTCGGGTGAGGTTTCGGTGCCTGGAACGTCACTCGATGATAAAAGATCGTTCGTCATCATCATCTTTTTCCATCTGAATTACAGAGGAAGAGGGTTTGAGTGAATGAAGCAAGGGGTTCTTCATCTTCTTCGAGATTGTATCTTGTTTGCTTGTTCGCTTCACTCGATTCTTTTTTGTGGACGGCAAACAGTTTTGAATTAGTGAAAGTTGAAAAGTTCGGGGAATCGAAATTTGCAGCAAAACGCATAACTCGAAAAGATGCACGAATCAAAAACAGAACGAATACAAAGTATGTTTCACAGACTTGTGAAAAAGATTATTGCTTCTGGAATGGCAATGGCTTCGGGTTCCCTTCACAAAAAATAATCAAGTCAGGAGTCCAATGGACCATTCTTTTGCGAAAACAGATCCCATTTGTATGCTCCTAGCTCTCAGTTATCAGGCAAAGACAAAAAAAGAGCCTCGATAATTGTCAAAAATTTCAGGCGCCCAATGGATTTCTCCGTCTCACGCGGATCTCATCCAACTCGTTCGATCACTCGGACTGACTCTCGAGACCCAGACCTCCTGTGGGGAGAGGAAGGTGTATGTGGAGGAGGAGAAAAACAGATTCAAGAGGTTATCTAAGATCTCACAATTTTTTCGTTTTTCGACGCTTCCATGGTTCTGAACGTTTTCGCTCAACTGTTCGAAAACAGCATAAATGCGATAACGATCACGGCATTGAACGCTTTTTTCGTCGCTTCAGTGCCCACGCAAACAGGGACATGGCAAACACACCAAATGAGTTTCACAAATTGTACGAATGGAATGTATGTAGCCTCAGCTCGTTAGTCTCATGAATGATCTGTGCAAAATAGAAAATTCTCTCAATAGATTGTTTGCCCGCCTCCACATTCTCAGATCGAATAGAGTCACTCGTCATTCAATTCCAATTCCTATTATCCAAAGAATGTTCCGAATCTAACCTCTGACAGAGAAGCGAAAGAGCGTGTGAATTGGAGAGAGCGGATCATTCTATTCAAAGATGATGGCAAAGTAAATATTGTGAATGAAAGAGAGTGACCTCAGCAGGATGTTCCATTCAGTCACAAAATGCACTTGAGTGGAGTTCAGAACGTCAAGGGAAAGGATTACAGTACAAGACAAAGATTTTTCATAAACGCAAAGAAAGATAATCAAAATTGTGTGTCTCCAAGGAAGATTTTCTAGAAAAGGAATTAAAATTGCTCAGACACTTTGCGCCAGAGCTAAACAAAAAACAGAATGCAGAAGCATTTCAATCTCATTCCAGGAGTGCTCTCGACTCCTCGATCCCTTTCGACCAAGTGATCCGAGCGGCAGAGCTGCAAAAGTTCTCGGGACAATCGGCCAAGGTTGGTCACTTCCTTATCGAGATCTTCATGCATTCATTCAGTAAAAATCCAACAAGCAATAGAGTTTGTTCATGTTTTATACAAGACAAGTAAAAACGAGAGAGTCGCTCGAATAATCGATTCTCCATTCCAGGAGTGGATTCAAACCAGAAACCTCACTGACAACGAGATGCACATCGTCCATCGACTCTTGCAGGTTGGGAATGTTGGCTAGGGATAACGAAATTATATAATTCGTCCTTTCGTCTGTGAAAACTTCCTCATTTTTAGCAAAAGAATACGTTTCAATGATTCCACTAAAGAGCTGAGAGATTTGCAATGCTGATTCGGCGTCCTCTTAGCACGCCTCTCACGTAAGAATCTGTCAGCGAGCCAAATTTCGAAGCCTGGTTTTCGGCGGTTTTGGTCCCTCCTAGACCCCCCTAGACCCCCTGTGAAAGGAATAGTGATAGTGATGATTCCCCAACGAGCTGCAGCACCGGTAAGATGCAGCCTGCCAAATTCAAGGCAGTGCTTCTATACTTCAACCTGAACATAAATTAGACTTCGGGACCTGTTTTAGATTGCCCTCCTGATGCTCTATCGACCCACACCGGTTGCGAATCGAAATCTTTGCTCTTCTTCGAGATATTTGCATCGAGATGTATCTCAAAAACCGCTCGAAAATACACGATTTTTCTTTCATATTCAGATAGATCTCGTCAAGGGCAATCGAATGGTACCCCTGAAGTCCAAAATTGGTGAGGAGTGACAGGTGTTCCATGCCGAAAAACCGAAAATCAATCAAAAGAATGAAAAATTCAATCAACGGCGAGTGAAACACAAATGAATATGACGCATATGAGACCGCGCCATTGCCCTCGAAAGAGTGGAATGAGTTTGCGTTTCACTCACCAATGTATATATTTTTCATTCTTTTGATTGATTTTCGGTTTTTCGGCATGGAACACCTGTCACTCCTCACCAATTTTGGACTTCAGGGGTACCATTCGATTGCCCTTGACGAGATCTATCTGAATATGAAAGAAAAATCGTGTATTTTCGAGCGGTTTTTGAGATACATCTCGATGCAAATATCTCGAAGAAGAGCAAAGTTATCGATTCGCGACCGGTGTGGGTCGATAGAGCATCAGGAGGGCAATCTAAAACAGGTCCCGAAGTCTAATTTATGTTCAGGTTGAAGTATAGAAGCACTGCCTTGAATTTGGCAGGCTGCATCTTACCGGTGCTGCAGCTCGTTGGGGAATTATCACTATCACTATTCCTTTCACAGGGGGTCTAGGGGGGTCTAGAAGGGACCAAAACCGCCGAAAACCAGGCTTCGAAATTTGGCTCGCTGACAGCTTCAAGTCGATTCTTAGGTGAGAGGCGTGTTAGCCATCCACAAAAAAAATACAAAAATCAAAAATTACTGAACACGAGCTCTCGTTTCGCATTATCGAGATTCGCCAACTGTCCTGAATGCACACAAAATGCAACAACCCCTAATTACTCGAAATTACCTCAGACTGTTCTCTGAATCATCCGTCTCTGCCCGTTACCTATGTGAGGATTTCTTGAGTTGAAATTGCATTACAAAGTTTTGACTCTCAATATCATTCAGACAGTCCTCGATGCGCCCGAGTCCTCCGTCTCCGCCCTTCAACTTACTGAAGGGCGGAAATGATAGGAGTATAGAGTAGAAATTGAGGCCCATCGTATACTTCACAGAGAACTTATCTTTCTTCGACCGCATCTTTAAAAAAGTATCGTGATTTTATTCCAGACACTCCTCGATGCCCCCGAGTCATCCGTCTCCGCCCTTCAACTTTGAGGGGCGGAGATGCGTTGGGTTCTAGAATAGTCACCCCTTGAGCAGTTGTGAAACCACTTTTCCGATTCTAATTTTATGTTGTTTTTAATCATAAGTTCGTTCCAGACAGTCCTGGACGCGCTCGAATCCTCCGTCTCCGCCCTTCAACTTACTGAAGGGCGGAAATGCTAGGGTTTAGAATAGAAATTGAGCCCACTCACTTTGCATTGATGCAATCGGCGATGATATCCAGAGAAATCATCGTTGTTTGACCGCATCTTTGAAATATTATTATGATTTTATTCCAGACAGTCCTCGACGCGCCCGAATCCTCCGTCTCCGCCCTGAAATTTCAAAGGGTGGAGATGTTTGGGTCTCTAGAGTAATTGAGTCCCATCATCCTTCCACCGTTTTTGATCATTACGCGACCTAGAGACGCTGAAGAGTATTATCGTCTTTCTATATTTTTTTCTTTCCAGACAGTCCTCGACGCGCCCGAATCATCCGTCTCCGCCCTGCAACTCCTCCTCCTAGCATCGAGCGAATCAAAACCTCTGGGAGAAGTGCTGGCTGGGAATGGCCATGGAGAGGGAATGAGGGTCAAGGAGGGATTGAAGGAACTTATCAGGTTTGATGCTTCTTCGTTCTTGACATCGTTGAATTCCGCAGCACGAAGACTTAAATGCGTTTCAACTGTTCTACGAAAGGAAATCCTTCAATAATTATTCGATTTTTTGTACGGGCATTTTTTTAAAAAGTCATAACTCAGCTGCACTGACAATGAATCTTCGTATTGAATGAACCCTATACACAATGATGATGGAGCCTTGTCTTTTCCAAAATTACTTGTCAAGCATAGTTTAATTCCAATAAGTTCACCTCCACCATCGACGCTCGTCTCAATAGCTGTGTTGAAAATAGTGAAGCGTGTCCGTACAACTTGTAACGTGAAAACAGCGCAAACTCAATAATTTTAGATACACACTTTTTCTATTTTTGTCAGTGCGATTCCTTAATTTCAGCAAGTTCTCCTTCCTCATCGCCACCCGTCTATCTTTCTAAACATTAGAGGGCTGTTGATTCAGGGTTATTACAACTGAAAGATAAAAATCTTACTTTCCAGCAAGTTCTCCTCCTCCATCGACGCCCGTCTCAACGAGCCCGTCCTCTCCGTCGTCAGAGAGGACAACGGGACTGTGACTGTCAGGAGTACGAAGGGACAATACTCGGCGAAACAGGTCAGTTCGTGATTCGGTACCGTAGTCTTGGGCACTGTAATCGATAGAGGAAGTAGGTTACTGGAAGGTGTGCCTAATGTTAAGGGACAGTACTCGGCGAAGCAGGTCAGTTGGCGATTGGTTACCGTAATCTAGGTAGTGTACTGTAGTTGATAGAGGAATTAGGTGACTGTCAGGAGTGTAAAGGGACAGTACTCAGCCAAGCAGGTGAGTTGCGATCGGCTACCGTATCCGTAATGATATCGGTACCTTCAAAGACCGCAGTGATGTAGGGCGGGCATTCAAAAAACACCTTTGGCAGTCCTACTTTTCCTTGAGCCTACATTAGGCGTCAAAGAATCTTTGGTACAGTAGCTTACCGTATCCTCCACTGCTACCGTACCCTCATGGACAGGTGATCATCGCGACTCCTCCCTCCCTGGCCGCCTCCATCCACTACGTGCCACCACTTCCGCACGAGATCGGCAGCTTCCTGCGTGAGTTGATCTTTGATCTCATTCAATGAGGATGCGAAAACTCCCTGTTCTGCATGCATGATCACCCACTATGTATGGTTCTTCTAGAAAAAAAGCTTTATGAAGGACAATCAACTCCGCAATCGCGGTTCCCATTTTCAAAATTGCGTGAAGCACATCCCCTCGTGACTCATGTTATGGGAAGTGTCGTAGAGACCGAATAGGCAAAATGCAGCGCGAATGTGTGCGCTCATGCAAATCAGAAAAACGAGAGAGTGCAGAGAACGAAGAGAGTCAGACGAAATACGTTTAAATTACGGTCCCATTCAGCACAAATGCTCTTCCAATCGAGAGAGTGTGCTGAATGAATAGTCTTGCCTGGCCGTTAGACACGGACTGCATCTAGTGCCGACTCTCTTTCCAGAATCGTACGCGCCCGTCGGTCATGCCTTCTACTTTGCCGTTACGTACAACCATCCCTGGTGGAGGTCGAACAATGTTAGGTGAATAATTTTTTATCCAACTTCACGTGCTCCCATCACTGCATTCCGCGAATCTTCAATTTACGAAGCAGCTGAAACACAATGCGAATGATCGAATTGAATCAAACTTCACCGGTCCGAGAGCTCATACAGAATGAAGAGAGATGTCAGGATAGATTCATGTCACAATTCCAGCGGCGAGACAGTGTACGGCTCTCGGACCGGCCCGCTTACGTGGATGACCACCTTCGACACGGGGAAGGCGAGCGAGTGCGGTGAGATCCATAAATCTACCGTAACCTAGAGCGCCGTAACCATACCGTAACCCAACCGTAACCCTACCGCAACCCTATCGTAACCCTACCGTAGCCTGCAGTACCGTAATCCTACCGTAATCAGGTTCCTGCGGTTCCTCCTCGGGCATCCTCTGGGGCATCGCTCACTTCTCGTCGGCTCTCCCATCCGGAAAGAGAAGGTTCGAGCGAATTAAAGATTGATTAATGAGAAATCAAGCAAATTATTCATTTATTGGCGGAACATCAGGCAAACTATTGATTGACTGAGCTAAAATCTGGCAAAATATCAATTGATTGAGGACAAAATCATACTGATTATTGATTGGTTAGCAAAAAAATCAGGCCAATTATCGATTAAATGCAGGGAACTTGTCCAGAAGGCTCTGCTCAAAACCATGGTCTACGCTGACGCGGAGGAGGACATTATCGATTTCAAGTGAGGCTACCGTTTCATTCATTTCTTTCCTACCTACCGTATTCCTACCGTAACCTACCGTTCTCCTTCAGGGACTACCAATTCTCGCACGATGAGTATCTCGGAGGCACGATCGGCGTCCTTCCTCCATCGACGGATCTCGCATTCCTGTTCATGATCAATAACACTATCAGTCATGGGGTGAGATATCGGATTCATGCTGACAAGCAATTATTCCGTTGCTCGATCAATCTAGGAGTTGAGTTTCAGTAATTGCTCAAAACGAAGCAGTGTTTGTCGACTAGAATTGCATTCCGTTTATCGTTGATCTATAATCTTCAAATTCACAATTCACCCTACTACAGCCCATTCACTTCGCTTGTGCCGAGCTCTCGCGCACCTCGATGGGTCTGATGAACGGCGCCGTTCTCTCGGGCAAGCAGGCGGCTCATGTGGTTGACGACGCTGTGGAGGCTCCAGAAGGCAGTGGGGAAGGTACGTATGATTATGAACCAACAGATGATAGCTGGAAGTTCTGACTAAGTTGAAGGATAACCCTCTCTTACATTTCGTTCTTTTCAACCAGAACATGTATTCGTTCTTCCTGAATGTCTCAGTTGAATTGTTTTTATGAACTCGCGTGCGTACAACAAATCAAAAAACTGCGCTGGACTTTCAATTTCTGGATCACGCGAAACTCACCTCATTTCGAAAGATCACACAAGTCGATAATGCAAATGATTATCGTACCCAATCTTCCCTCCCTGCAGGACCCACCTTCACCTCCGCCTCTCGCGATGCTCTCTACGATTCTGTCCAGACGCCCTCACTGTCAGACCTGCTCACCCCTGCGACTCCCTCTCCGTCCCTGGCTGGTATGATTAGATAAACTAACTAGAGAACAGTGATCAGAAAACGACATTTGCAAAAGCCCTACATGATGTGACATGATTTCTTGAAGACTCTAGCTGGTACGGTTTAAGTATGATCATTCTTTGTGCATGATTTATTTTTACCCGGACAACTGGAACTACCAACGCTGTAATCGTAACTTACCTTTGTAAATTCCATGAAACACATCACTTTTCCTATACCAAAGCCATTGCAGTCACCTCGTTCGAGAAGGAGGCTACCGTACCCTCCGAATCTCACGACGATACGGTAGTCGAGGAATCGATCGATGAACCGAAGATTGAGGCGCCGTTGCGGGACTCGCCTGTCAAGTCGACGACTCCTTTCGTGTACACAACATCGACCTTCTACCCGCCCACGACTACTCGTGAGGAATTTAAAAATTATTGAATAGCTATCTGTCGATGATCAAACCTTACAATTCTCTTCTCTACTTAAAGAATGTGTGAAGCACAACCAATTCTATACTGTACTATACATACATACACTATACATACACTATGCACTATAGACTATTCATAGTTTTCTAACACTAACTCGACTAGACCGAATTCAGAAACTCGTTCAGAAGATGGTTCTAAGTTTATTTTTTATTTGGATTTAGTCGAATAAGAATTAAAAAAGAGTTCAACTGTCCCTGTTCGGAGGGATTCGTTGATTTTTTGTCCGAAGACACGATCGACCGATTAATCCCGACTTTTCTCATTGCCGTATGAAGCATGTCTGATGAAACTCATCCTACTTGCTCAACTGGGACGAACTGTAGTCTACGCTAGACGAAGTGTAGTCTGTAGAACTGCATTAGTTCTCATGAGTTCACTAATTAGTGTGCGTGCTAATTAGCGTAATCAGTAATTAGTGAATTTCCAGCGCATGTCATGGACTCAACTGAGGCTCGAGCGTGGGGTCCGGGTGATTTCGACTACAAAACCAGCACGCAGTATCCTCCTGCCGCAGGTAACCACCGTTCCTGGAGTTTTGCTACCGTAACATTCGTTGCAGGAGCCTCATCAATCGATTTCGCGCACGACTCCTCCGGCACCGTAGTCTCCTCGGACGAGACTACCGCAGCTCCTACCGTATCTTCATCCACCGACTCGGTTCCATCGATTCTGAAGAGCTCCGAGACCGAAGAGACTGATACATTGACACCCTTCGTTGTTCCTGGCTTCGAGCCGAGGAACGGATCATTCGATTATCACACCTCGACACAGTACCCGCCCACGTCTACGGTAGCTGCGGGTACGATAGCTGCTGGTACTCCGGGACAGGGAGGATTCAACTACAGTACCTCGACACACTATCCGCCGGCTCAGGTGAGCTTGATCAGGCATTCGAACACTGCGTTTCCTCCTTTTCGCTGCGCTCCTTTCTTTTGCTCCCCTTTCATAGAACACAGTGTTCGAACAAGACTAAGAAAATTATCTTGATGACATCTGTTTTCATGCATCCTGAAGGGAAATCAGGAGTACGGTATTGCAGGGTCCCGTAGCCAGTTCGATCGATAAGGGAGCGGAGGAGGAGGAGGAGGGCCCGGCAAAGATGGCAGTGTTGAAGAACGAACAGATGGTGCCGATGATACCGGAGGATATCTCGGGAGAGGTGAGGGATCAAAGATCGGCTAATATTATCCGCCATAGAAGCCCTTTTGAATGCTCGAAGCACTACGTTCTCATCAAGAAAATTTTTTTGCGCATTTATGCCGTATTCTTAGCCAGATGCGATCATTCTGTGTAGAGATGTGCTGAGGTTCAACAGAGAATAGCGATTTTTTGTGAGTTTCGAAAGCTAAAAGTTCAAAGACTCTCTCTTCAGATCCGAACATCCTCCGGGGCGGCCTTCAACTACTCGACCTCCACTCAGTACCCGCCCACTTCCTCCTCCCTCTCCCCCACTCCACTGGTGCACTTCTCGAATGGAAATGTGCCTGAGAGTGGAAATGTGCCCGAGAGTGAAGCGAAAAAGGAGGAAATGCCGGAGACGGCCTTTGCCGTGGATGGTGAGCCCCGATCGAAAAACGGTGAAAATATCAGCGGGATCATTTACATTTGCTCTGCATCATGAACGGTTGCGCACTGCTTAGCATACTGGAAGTTGCAATAGATGAGCAAGAGGATCGCATTCCGCAGCATTCCGCATCTTATTCTGTTCCGACTCCGAAACGCTTCATTACACTCATTCAAACCTGATACGAAATAGTCGTAGACCACGTGAGGATCGTTGAGTGCTCTCGCAACAATTAGGCGTATTAGTCCAATCAGGAAGCAGGAACCTGCTGTTGCCTCACTATGGAACTTGATCATTTCAACCTCCCCTTTACGCACAAACTCTCGTTCCCTCGGACCTGAAGAGTAGTCATTGTCGTTATGGCGCCAATACTTCATTGAACTGTTTCTCGGTTAGAGAAGGCGAGAGATCACGCACAATCGAGAGAGACAGAGAACCAGGAAACAGTTCTAGGCGAATTAGCACAGACAGTTTCGAGAGTTTAACGAGTGGTGGTAAAGTAGACCGGGGTTTAAAGGAGAAAAGAACGCGTGCGTTTGAAGGACGAGGGATCCAACTACCATGAAAAGATCAAAGATCACTCATTCAGAACCCGTAGAGAAGGCAGCCAAGGCCGAGGTGACCCTGCGGGATCACGTGGTCTCGGAGGGATCGGGCGAGGATACGGTAGTCGGAGGAAGTATCGATCATGTCAACAAGGCAAAGAGTGCGATGCAGACGCTTGAGGAGGAGGTGCCATTGGTGAGGGTTTTGATAATTGATAATTGATTTATTGATTTGAACCCAAACCTATTAGAATACACGCCGCTTGCATAATTGAAGGCCATTGTGAAACATAACTGCATAACCGGTTCAATCGAAACAAAGAAATAGAATGAACTATGTTTCATCGGTCATAGAAACTCATGAATGAGAAATGAATATAATGCGTCCTTCGATTTCCCTTGTAGATACTAAACTATCAAAGATCATTTCAGTTGCCGAAAGAAGAAGCTTCCGGAATCGGTGATCGATTGCTGGAGTTGCTGCACAAGATTCTGAGACTCCTCAAGGCTGAGTAATCAGAGATCAAAGATCAAACCCTGGTCAAAGATCAAAGATCACTCACTCCCTGCCCTACCCCCATTGTATCCTTGCCCCCACCTTCACGCGGTCTCATCCCCTTAGTCGCAATATGTCACGCAAAAAATCGCCCGTCGTTGAGAAATCTAGCTTTAGCTGCTTGAATCAATCTGCTCTCTCACTTTTCCATGCTCTCTCGTCTAGCTGACGAGAGATCGCACAAAATCGAGAGAGTGCTCTCTCACTTCTCCTCTCTCAGCTTTCTAACCACCGAAAGATCAATCGATATCGAGAGAATCTCCCATTCCTCACTGCTGTTCATTTCACTGCTGCCCATATCACTTTTGTGCGTTTCCTTCGCTTCGCTACGAGTACTGTACAATAAAGGATTTATTGATTGACTCCATCAGGCTTTGTAGTGCTCTCCGCACCTACAGTATCCGCGGTCGGCGCCACGGTATCCGCGAGGTCCCATCTGCAAAAATCGATATTTCACCGTAGCGTAATCAATCTGAAAGCACATTCTGATTATTTTTTGAAGATTTTTTAACCAGTTGGAATTCCGACTCGATCGTTTCTGCACTGTTCATTCCCACTTCAAAAGCTTGTGAAACTCAATCCATTTGTGATGAAAATTCAATACAAAGAGCTCTACCGTATTCTACCGTACTCCCTACCGTACCATCCCAGGGTTGCCAGGGCGTCCGTCGAATCCTCTCTCTCCCGCAGGACCGGGCTTGCCCATCGGTCCGTCGCGACCGGGTTTCCCGTTCCGGCCCGGGTATCCAGGCCGACCGGGCTCACCTGCAAAATCGATATTGCAGTAGTCCCACAGTATTTACTATCGTATACAGTATCTTTACCGTACCCTGCTGTCCGGGGAATCCAGGCAGTCCTTTTCTGCCAATGGGCCAAACTCCATTGAGGCCTGGAGATCCAATGTGACCGGGAGGTCCGGGAGGTCCTGATGAGAATATCGATTGAATTACGGTAGCAGCTTGGATTAATGTACTTTCGACTACGACTGCAGGCAGTAATAGTGCTGCTATGAATACGGTACCTGTTAGATAATGCATGTGGTAAGTACGGAAGCCAACACTACAGTAGCTAAGACTACAGTATCTCACCGGGCAGTCCCGGCTCTCCGGGTCGTCCTCTCATTCCCGGTTGTCCGTCCTGTCCAGGTGTGCCCGGCTCTCCCTCACGACCGGGTGGGCCTTGATCTCCGGGGCGGCCGGGAGATCCCTAAATGACGGTTTTTATTGTCGGCTCCGCACAAGAGTTCAGATTTTGTTTTGAAATTGCGAGCTCTGGCACGATTGAGACGTTGGAAAATTAATTGCACAAGATACTCTGCTGAAACACATTAGCCCCAAGACCTTTAATTTCTTAAACACCGGCTCTGGATGACCGTCAATAATTGCCGGTCCCATCCAACTAACCGGCGGTCCGGGCGGTCCCATCGGGCAGACGATGCAGCCGGGCTTGCTCTGCTTGACGAGTGCGTTGATTCCCGGCGCGCCCTTCTGACCGTCCTTGCCAGGCAGACCGGGTTCTGGGATACGGTAGGGTTACGGTAGTTACGGCAGTTGTTCGCTCTGGGAGCTTATTTAGAGCAGATCTTGTCGATCAATCCGATCTTTTGAAGTATGGAAACGGAACTGGTTTTGCTGATTTTAAATATTAAAATAGTGTAGCGACGGCTACAGCTCCATACGTGCATTCCTGAGTTACGATATGATTACATCAAGTAAATGTACCTCCGGGCGCTCCCTTCTCTCCTTTCGGCCCAGGCGGACCTTTCGGGCAGCGGTTGGGGGTGCGGGAACAGTCTGAGGCATTATCGATTGTTTATTGACCTCCGCAGTCTCGGCGATACCGTATCATTCAAGGATTATCGCTTTCAGGATAAGTGAGGTACTGAACTCATTAAGTTACCGTATCCTGTCATATCTAAGAGATTATCGATTAGCTCACTGCACTGTGCCTCCTCGGCCTTCTTGGCCTCTCTCTTGGATCGAAGGAGGTCGGGGACGACGGAGGGAGATCGGAAGGAGGAGAGGAGAGAGTGAAGGGACTTCCAGGAGGAGGAGCGGAGGATCTGAAGGTCGATGATACGATCTCTTGATTGGGTTCTAAGCGGCTTTGATGATTGAATTGATAATTGAGATTTTGTATAGACGGAATGTATCCAGAATTATCTAACACTCGAAGAAATTTTCGATTATCAAATCTCTGAAGCTCATTCCATCTCTCGAAGAATTATTCGAAAATGAGAAGAAATAGCGAATACTGTGGCGAAGAATAATTCAAATACCTATATCATAGATTATCGATGACATAGTTGAGAGCATACCGTAGTCTCATCGATCGCTCTGACTCCTTCCGTCTCCAGATTGGATAGATCATCAATGAGTGAGATGAATGAGATGAGACTGGCTACGAGGATGGCACTGGAGATGATTATCGATCCCCAGGCGACCAGGGCGAATCGACCCATCGTGAACTGAAAGGGTTACTGTAGATTAGAGCTATGGCATGGTTACAGTAACGTCTCAATCAATGTGAGTCCGCCAGAAGATGTGAACTATCATACTTTCAACTTTCAACGGTACAATGAAAACGGTGAAAGTTTCTGAAACTTTCAATGATTCCATTATACCGTTGAAAGTTGAAAGTATGATAGTAGTATCATAGTACGGTAGGGTGATGAATTATTGTGAGGTTATCAGAAGATATGGCAGGATACACGAGCTAAGAGAGCAAAGAGAGCAAAGAGAGCAAAGAGAGCGACCTGTAACTGAGTTGGGAAGCGAACTGATGAACCTCTCGACTGTAGAACCAATGAAGCTAAGCAGTTCTCCTTCCAATGCAGTACGGCTTTATCGCTTCCAATGTGCTGCCTCTCTTAATTTTTCATGTTCTCTCATCGTTCTGACCGAAACCATCGCCCATCGGTCACACTGGCACATCCCTTTAGAGTTTTGTTGACTAGAGAAATAAAATAGAAGAATTTTTATAAATCGATTTGAAGAACAACGAACACTGTCGGTGAAAAATAAGCATTTATGGTGTGTTAGGTGCTCTTCATTCATCAAATAGTTTGATACACATTCACTGTGTCGTTTGAAGGTTCAAAAAACAAATTGTAAATTACCTAAAATGCTTTAAAATAATTTTTCATATTTTGCAAATAAAACGTTCCGAGCGACATAAGAGAACGGTAAAAGTCTTAGGGCCGTTAGCGTTTCTGGTAAACATAGGGAAAATTCTGAAAATACGCGCGCTTCGATGTCGGCTAATTTGCAACCCCGCGGCGTTCCCTTAATTATGCACTGTCGATTATCGATTAATCGTGCTTGCTTTCAGAGTTCTACTCCCCACTTCGCGTAGAGCGCACTCTTTTGCACAAGGGAGTATAAAGGACTGCTAAGGTACCCCGTTTTTTCGCTTCGTTTCGTAACGTCATCGAGCTTATCTCTTCTCAATGACCCACTCTTGCTTGTCTAAGCTCTTCCTCGACTATTTTTGGCTCCCATTTATACCCTGACTTCTCTTTTTATTATTTCAAACTTCGCCGCGATCATTTGTCATCCTGCACGTTTGCTAGCGCGCGTCTCTTTTCGCCCCGCTTATTATTTGAATTTATATGATTAATAGGCGTCTTTGGCTGGTTTCTATTGATCTTTTACCTTTAAAAGATTCCCATACCCTCGCTAAACACATTCAAGCGTCCATTTTCGAATGCTCGATCGATCTGGTCGTCTCTCTTGCTCGACAAACACTTAGTGGATGGCAAAAAGTGCGTGTCTCTCTACTGACTGCGGATAAGCTGAGAAGTGGCCAATCGATAACTCGTGCCCAGCGGTTTTCGCTTCCAATCACTAAGCTGATTAGCAATGCGATTGCTCGCTTCCATATAGGGGGGCTGTTTTGTTTACTTGCCCTTTCCGGGTTCCTCATCCATACTCCCTCCCATTCGCTGCCCCGGCCGCTTCTGCCTAATCCATAGATTAATATGTAGCCTTGCGAGAGTAGGAATCCGGAAAAGGGTAGCAGGGCGGGGATTTAAATGCGAGACGCGGAGGGGAGGAAGAGGAAGGTGAGAGGGGAAGACAGTGAGAGATCGACGATGTTAATCCAATCCCCATTTGTGGTTTTCCTCCTCACCCCTTCGGATGCCCTGAAGTAGGGTTTCTTTTTTTGATTATATTTACCCTTACCTGAACGGAAGGAATAGTGTGTTCAAATTATTGCTTGTGGCCGAAACACGACACTTTAGCTGGCCTTTGAAGAAAGTTATGACCTGGAAAAAGGGAATCGTTACATGAAGTAAGGGATCTCCTCGTCAGTGTCTATCCGCTCTCTGTCTTCTCATCTACTTCTCTTCTCGTCTCACATCTCTCCATAACTCCATCCTCCTTGCCTCGTCTCTCCTCCCCCTTTTATCCACGAATCTCTCCTCTCGAATCAATTCGCGATTCGGCACATCTCCGAAACCGTGTAATTGTCCCTCTTTCTAGCTCGCACCTTTTGCTTGTCAGTTCTCACTCATCGATTCGCCTTTGTCTCTCGCGCCCCTCACCCCCTCAAATCAGTGATAGCAGCATTGTTGTCTTCCCTCCCTTTCCCCTTCCCCTCCTTCGCATATGTTTCACGTTGTATGTGTGTGAATCAAGAGTAGTTGACATCGCATTGCACTCATTGATTGAGCGAGGAGACAGAGAAATAGGGAAGCGAGGAGAGGGGAGAGAGAGAGGTGCGATAGCGCTTTGCCCCATAACCCCTCTCTCTCCCCCCCCCCCTTCCAATCTGTTCTATCGCACTCTTGAAACCCCTCTTTCCTTCCTCCGTCCCTTCCCAATTTATAGAGAGACGCCTCGAAATATGCAAATTCTCGTCTCTTTCCAGCAGCACTCGCTTGGGAAGGAGGCCTAGAAGCAGAGAGAGAGGACTACCGGAAAGGGTTGTCGAGCCCCTTCCACTCTTTCACAATTACTTTCTCGAACGGTGAGCATGTGATACGAAGCTGAAACATAATAGTTACTTGAGACGGAAGTGCGAACCGGATGTGGTCAGGTGTGGGGATAGGAGTATCGACAATCGATTGATTGATTGATTGATTAGCCCCGCCCCCTTTGCAGATATGGTAATGGAGGTAGACGAGCCGTCGACGAACCAAGGAGGGGCAGGAACGAGTATGGATACGAGCGAGGTTATTAATTTATTAATTTTATTATTTAGATTTATAGTGTTGTTCTTATGACTGATTGTACAAGGAAGTGGTAACTGTTCGCGAAGTGTGTCTTCTTTGCACCTCGTTTTTGCTGCTTCTTCTCTCGAGCTATTCTTTGGTTGGCGCGCTGCTCGCTCGCTCTCTCAGACGACACGATATTTATAATGCATAGGGAGGGGAGGGGAGGGATGCCGCGAGGTGCGTCATTACGCGCGCGGCGATAGACGAATATGCCCATAGGTGAGAAGAGAGCAGGAGGGGAAGGAAGGAAGGCGGAAATCTAGATGGGAGAATACAAATAGAACTTGTGTGAGAGAGGGAGAGCAGCAGCAGGACTATTTTGAGCGATGCGAAACGAGATTTGATGACGTTAATGGCGGTGTTGTGAGACGGGAAGCAGGCTACATTTGAGGAGAGTGCGCGCGCCATTTGAAAGTAAGGCTAATGACGGGAAGACTACAGTGATAGTTTGAGCAGGGTGTTGCAATAGGAATATCGAAAAGTGAAGATGATTTATCATAGGATGAGGAACACTACATGTTAATTTTGAGTAATGAGGTGATTTGTGTTTCAGCCCTATTATTAAACAGGCTAGCGTAGATGGAGCCGATTCCTGTTGCTTCTTCCTGATTAATAAAAAATCTAAAGGCTTTGAAAAAAATTTTGCGATAAAAATTTAATTATTACACATGTAATTGCAGACGCCGTCCTCTCCCGACGGGATCGAGTGGAAGTTCTCGCAGGTGAAGGGCACTGTGGACGGGGACGACGCGAGCATCGCTGACGGTGAGTGCAGCCCTCCTCCAGGAGGCGCGGCCAACGATGGTGAGCCCTGTGTCTATGTCGTCCCGTTATGCTCCCTGTGGCACTGCTTTGCTCCTAGACGAAATACGCGTATTTTTGGAAAGAACGGCGATAAAAACGCGTAAAAAAGCGTTAAACATCCTAATTTTTGGAACGTGGTGTGTGAGAGTTGGTGAGTGCAGCCCTCCTCCAGGAGGCGCGGCCAACGATGGTGAGCCCCGTGTCTATATCGTCCCATATTCTGATCCCTGTGGTAGAAAGGGAAAAGCGCGTGTTTTTGGCGAAAACTGCGTTAAAAACGCTTTAAACAACCCAAATTTTGGAACGTGGGGAGGGGGGTAAGGGAGAGCGTTCCGTTGGGGATTCCTGTCCATACTCGACGACAGCTCTGGACAGGTATACCCCCGCTGGCATTGCTATGTTGTCCTGGATAAGATGTGCTTCATAATTTAGTTTGTCGCAAACGTCCGATCTCGTCTCTCACCTCTCATGAATCTCAAGTGGGCACCATCACTGACGATGCGCAATTGGCATTCATGAGAGGAAAGTAGATACATGTTTTTGCATGATTCAATCAGAAGATGGCAGGGTGCAACCAGGACAGCAAAGCAGTGTCGCGTTTTTTTAAATATTATTTTTTCATTATCGTGTTTGGTTGCTGTCCTTTTCTACAATGAATAAAAACATGATGGATGGGTAGATGACCACTCTTGCAGTCCCACCGGCGGACGTGATATCGTGCGTGGAGTTCTCGCACGACGGCGAGTACCTGGCCACGGGTGACAAGGGCGGACGCGTCGTCATCTTCCAGCGAGACCAATCCGTGAGTTACAATGCGAGAAATAAACACACAAAAAGGTAGTAGAGTGAGTCTTGAATAAGACCGATCCGCACTTTCGTTCGAGTGAGACCACAAATGTGACATCTGGGAAAAGGGTTGTTGCTAGGATGGAAAGAGGTCAGAAAATGTGCGGAAGTAGAGTTAGTTACTTGATCATCTGAAGGGCATGTTTTGGGTAGAAATACTGCTAGCAACAAGGGGCCACGTAGGCTGCGGCTCGCACATTCCACAAAAAAAGGAATGCTGCTTTGACTAGCGCGTGATTCATCGCTTCTCCTTCTTCTGAATGGACGCCGCTGCCATTCAGCTGCCCTTTGCACATTAGCATCCCCATTCTGATTTCCTCGCTCTCTGAATCAGGAATCTGCCTGTCGAATCGTTTCTCGGAATGTGAAGAAGGGAGAGGATGCGTTATCACTACTAACGCCGTGCCCTTTATCGTCCTCCCCTTCCTCTCTTCTATCTTTTAATATCTGGATGAGGAGGGAGATGAAGTCTCGGCCTGAATCCATCCTGGAGATACTACTAATGAAGAGGACGAAGATAGACGTGGAAATCTTACGGGGACATGCAATCAGAGGGTAGATGCATGGTTGAAGCTCGAAATGGGAATCTTGTGCAATGAGGGTGGATCTCTCTACAAGAAACGATTCTTGTATTTGAGATGCGTTTGTGTAGCAAAACGACCATAGCTCTAGCATGGTTCTGGAAGTGGTTTACTATCTCTTTCCTTCTCTCTTTGCATTCTAGAGAGACGGGGGAGATGCGAGGGTGGGGGAGAAGAAATATTGAAGAAGAGAGCACTGACAGTCTGTTATCCACAACGTGCTAAGCGGCCATAGATCGAAACTTGTGCAGCATTGTGCTATGATTTGTGAATAGTTGTATGAGAAATCGACTAGTTCTGAAAGTGGTTTACTCGTTGTTTTCGACGGATTATAGAGAGGATATGCGAGGGTGGGCAAGGAAGAGGGAAGAAGAGAGCTGACAGTCTCTCTTCTGTGTTATCCGCCTCCGTGCCAAGTTAGCCTCGTTCCATCCCCCTCCCCTTCTTTCCCCTCTCATCTCTGTTCATCCTCCTCCCTCTCTTACTCTCTTCTCTCCATCCTGGGTATCCTCCCCTCCTCCTCCTCTATCTCTGCTCTAGTAGTAAACAGCTACGGAAAAGGAGCGGGGAGAGGAGCGAAAGATTGTCTGAACCTCGGCGTTGTGCGTGCTCTCTCGGTCTGTCTGGCCAGGGGAGGAGAGCAGTCGCAATGCGACTAATAAGCGAGGCGGCGACCGATGAAAGAGGAGCGAAGAGAAGTGAGAAGAGGAAGAAGATGGAGGGGAGGAGGAAGCACTAAATGAAGAGATGGAAGCATGAAGGGAGTTGGTTGAGTGTTTGTGGTTGATGATGAACCCAATGAGGATAGTCAAGGAGTGCCAGAGGATGGCTAAACTATGGAACAGATGGAAATTGGAACGGCGCAGGCTATTCAATGCACAGTTGACACAAAGCAGCATCGGCGCCGTTTAATTGTTTACGAATGTGATGGCGTCACCGTTTGGAGGAATGGAATGGCGGCGTTGGGTTTCCCTTCTTTCTCTCGCCCTCGTTTTCGATCACCCCTTCACACTGCAATCTAGCCAGTGATAAGGGGAACGAGGGGTTTCGACAAGGGGATTCCCGAGCCATCGTCGGGCTCTCAATGCTCTTTTGTCGGTCAAACAACGCGAGAGAGCGTGTGATAATGAGAGAGTTAGTTCGTTGAACGGATTCCGTGTACTGGAGGAAGGAGAGGGTCTAAGGGGATTGGGGGGGTTGGATTCGGTGGTGTGAAACGGATGAAGATGTTGTTGTCTCGTGGGGGAGGAGGAACATGATTGACATTAGCATGTAATTTGATTATTGGAGTTTCGAAAGCAATCAGGGTTATTAATCCGAGAAACGGGAATGTCGCGGTGCGAGGGAGAGTGTTGTTGAGGATCAGGATTATTGGATTTGACGAAATTCAGTCTGGCAGATTCTTGGAATGTGATGGGGATCACAAGAAGTATTTGATTAATAATTAATTAATTACATTTGTTAATGACACCACTGATTATGCAAATTTGCAGGGCAAATACGTGCGCGGGGTGCGGTCGCGCGAGTACAACGTGTACTCGACGTTCCAGTCGCACGAGCCGGAGTTTGACTACCTGAAGAGTCTGGAGATCGAGGAGAAGATCAACCAGATCAAGTGGTTGAAGAAGAAGAACGCCGCCAACTTCATCCTCAGCACCAATGGTGAGCGGTTGGTGTTGTTTATTCGTCACTAGCAGCGTTCTCGTTTCATTGTTTCTAGGTAATCTAGGTTTTTTTCAATGTAAGCTACATATATTTTCTCAAAAGGAAGAAAATATTTAAACTTGCTTAAAAATGTGGGGCAAAAATATTTTCCGTATTGGTTTGTTGAACGATGATGTCGTTCGGTAAATATCAATCCCGGAAATACATTTAGGACGATTTACCCTTCCGAATTGTTGTTTCCTGTCCATCTTGAACGATTTGAGAAGATTCTTGTCTTCCTGCCTTTCAGATAAGACGGTCAAGCTGTGGAAGATCTCTGAACGCGAGAGGAAAGTCGCCGATGATGCCTGGAATGTGGAGAGAGGTTATATTTAAAAAAAAATTTTTATCAGTTGCATGAGGCGCAAGAGTGCTTGGAATGTGCAAATTACTATCGGATTTTGTGTTACATCACTAGATTTTTTTTCGACTATTCCAATCCACGTACTGACTCTGTCCTCAACCACAAGGTTTATAAATATGGTGAAACTCGAATCATCTTTGTGTTTGATTTCGAATTTTTTCTGTTCTAAAGCAAACCGCAGCACAAATTCTCCTCGCATGATTTCATACATCCTTCGTTGATAACAAGCCAAAATTGGCCATTGGTAATAGCGTGCGAGATCGTTGATCGGTTCGCTTAGTAGTTCTTACGCGCGACAAAAATGAACATGTTGCCTTTCAGTTTGTAGTGCGCGCGGGTGAGTGATATCATGCTATTTTGGTAAACTTACGCCGGGGGAGGGGGTGCCAGGATCATAGAGGTTGAAGTTGCCATCAGTTCGGCAGATTGTTTTCGGCTGATAAAATTATACTGATAACGCACGTTGTCAGACTCTCCTTAATACAACGCAGTGAATCTTTCGCTTTTGCAACTGGTGTTGGGCTCGGTGCATATACTAACGCGCACACATTTGATTTATCTGATGAACTAACTAACACATTTGCTGTCTTGACAGATACATCGAAGCTCAACTGGCGTCAAAAATTGACAGCAGTGAAAGAGAAACAAGATGGAAAATTACCGCGAGTACTACCGCAAGTGAAAGGCGAGTGTCTCTGCGCACCGAGATTCTGCTTTGCTTAACATTAGATCTCGATCCCGTTCTGTAGCAGCACGCGAGAATGCACTTAAATGCGTAATTTTCTCACGTTTCGCACAGCATTCTTCCCTTGCTCTGCGCGGATTGACTCGAACGCGCGCCGCCACGCGAATGAGCTTTTCTCCCTCGCCCGACTTGTGAAAGTCCATAACACACAGGCAATTGCGCAATCAATACAGATGGTTCTCTCGAATTGCTCGTGAACCAGGCAATCATAATTATGATAGCTGTTTAATTAATTATATAAATTACTCTATTTAATCAGCAGGAGGTTCGTTCATCGGCCGCCTCAACATCCCCTCGATCGTGCCCATGGAGCTGATCGTGGAGGCTAGCCCGCGACGGGTGTACGGCAACGCGCACACCTACCACGTCAACTCCATCTCCGTTAACTCGGATGAGGTGCGTTTTTATTCGAAATCAATTGGAACGGTCGATTAAAAAATCCAATAAAGTCGAGGGTTTTGAGAGTGGGGTGAAACATGGAGCAGAGTTGTGATCAATTTGTACTTGACATTGGAAGGTGCAATAAGTATGAGTTGTTAGTGGTGAACGCTGGAGATATCGCATCCCTGCCGCACCTTCTTGCTTCATGAGTGCACTATGACACCGATTCACTATTGATTTCAATTATACACTCAATCCTGAATAATGAAAATGCATCCATTACAGGAGACGTTCCTCTCCGCCGACGACCTCCGAATCAACCTCTGGCACCTCGAGATCACCAATGAGTCATTCAGTGAGTGCCTAAATAACTTAATTAATTAAGTTTATTGGATAAATATTAAATTTGGTGTCTTTGCAGACATTGTGGACATCAAGCCGACGAACATGGAGGAGCTGACGGAGGTTTGTTAATTAATTATTCATTATGCTAATTAGTTTATTAATTAACCCTAATTGCAGGTGATCACTGCCTCGGAGTTCCACCCGACGCAGTGCCACTGGCTGGTGTACTCGTCGTCGAAGGGATCCATCCGACTGTGCGACATGAGGGACAAGGCGCTGTGCGATCAGCACGCCAAGAGTAAGCTGTTTTTACTAAATGTTGTGAGAAAACTTTAGTCGAACATTGAAATAATACAAATTTTGCTGATTTATAACTGTTGTGGAACTAGAATAGTGCGACATGAGAGACAAGGCGCTGTGCGATCAGCACGCTAAGAGTACGTGCTGATTCTGTTTATTAGTTTATATTGAGAAAAAGAATACGAGGTAGTCATTGACCTCATCCGAACTCTCTGCTTTTAAGCTTTCATTGACACTTAAATTATGATCCTGTGTTCGGTTCAGCTCATGCCAAATATTTTCAGTTTCACTCATGCTTTGTAGCATTATGCGCGCACTTGTTCTCGATCATGATTCGATTGTCATTGCAAAAAAATATTTTCCAAACGTCTTTTAATGCGATCGCGCTTCACGAACTCTTGGTATCGTAGAATGAGGCGTGCTCCAGTTTTCAATATTGATCATTTGAGTATCCATCTTGCAGTCTTCGAGGAGCCGGAGGACCCGGCGGCGCGTTCGTTCTTCTCCGAGATAATCGCCTCCGTGTCGGACGTGAAGTTCTCGCACGACGGCAAGTTCCTCCTCACGAGGGACTATCTGACGGTCAAGGTGAGTGGTTGAAACACGCATTCGTCGATTTGGACCTTACAGTGAATTCCCGCAAATTGATCGATGTTTCATAAAACAATTATACGAGCTGCGAATTCCCTGCTATCACTAGTCCATAGATGTGTTGGTAATTAAATTCTTGTCAGGTGTGGGACCTGCGGCAGGAGCGCGCGCCCGTGGAGACGTACGCCGTGCACGAGCACCTGAGGTACGGTTGATTATTGATTGATATTGATCCGGAAATATGATAATGCAGTAAAACCTAAGATTCGCAATGTGTTTTTCGATGAAGGAGGCAATGATTTCATGGTAATTAGTGCAATGTCACAACGGGGTGACAAAGATGATACAACATGTAAGCAATGCAGGTCGAAGCTGTGCCAGCTGTACGAGAACGACTCCATCTTCGACAAGTTTGAGTGCGGATGGAGTGGCGATGACAAGTGAGTCACGCGCGCGCCTTTGAAGGATGTCTGAAACACGAGATCGACGGGTTTCTAAATTGCGTCGTTCAGGCACATCCTAACGGGCTCGTACCACAACCTGTTCCGCACGTTCGCCCGCGGGAACCAGGAGGGCAAGGTGAGGAGGGGTTTCATGAAGTGGTTGTCTATATTTCAAAGTTTAGAGGTAAGTTACCTCAGGTAACCAAACAAAGAAACAATCTATTGTACTGGTTCTCTACTAAATCATTGTTGTTTTCTGTTTCGGCTGTTATAAATAACGCAACTCAAACCAATAAATTGCAGACGTGGGAGGCGCGGCCGGCCGACATGCACCAGCCGCTGCGCAACCGCAAGGTTGGCGGGTCGGCCTCGAGCAGGAAGAAGCGCGCCCAGAACCCCGGCGGAGCGGGTGAGAAGATTTTTGTGTAAAAACGTTTGGAGAAATGATACTGTTGTGGGGCAGTTGTGCCGAGATTTGTGGCTGTGATGAAACACTGAAAAAGTGGAGAAATTATTTGAACAATTGTGGGCCTCGTGCAGGGGAAGAAATTCTTTGAGGGGCTGGCGAGAAATTATTTTTTGTTCTATATCGACAACCAACGAGATACTGCATGAAACAACTATGTTGGGCTTTGAGCAGCTGATGAAGCTCCAACTAAAAAGGGGCGAAGGAAGACGATTGTTAACTAATTGTAAGCAGTTTTTAGGGGTGACTCGGTGAATTGTTTCAATGATATTTTAATTAACCTAATTGCTTCAGGCGACAACGACGAGATCGCGCCCGACTCGCTCGACTTCACGCGCAAGATCCTGCACACGGCCTGGCACCCGCAGGAGAACATCATCGCCCTTGCGGCCACGAACAACCTCTACATCTTCTCCGATGTCTAGAGGCAGGCCACGCCCACTTGTGCTAGCCCCGCCCCCTTTGATCGTTGACCTACCACATAGCCCGAAGTTGATTGAGGTTGTTCCTTGTCCCAGCGCAGAGTGGCTGCTGATCCCTGATTTAGTCATTGCTCTCCCATCCCCGCACATTTTCTGGTAAGAAGCTAACTCCCAATTCCCTCCCTACCCCCCTGTCTAACCTTCCTCACTTGTGAGCGCGCGCACCTTTTTGTGTCCCCGGTGGTCGCTTGTTTTTGCCGCTCTCATTCAGCATACCGTACCCCGCTACAGTATCCCCACCCCGCCCCGCTACCGTAATCTAACTAGATCTGCATGCATACTACTTCCATCCGCCCGTTGCCCATCCTCTTGAGTGATTCCTCCAATCTCTGGCCCTCCCTTTCACTCCACTCCACTCTCGCCCCCGGTTGAGTCAGTAGTGTACAAGTATCCACGTAGCATCGCGTATGAATACCCCCAGATTGTCTGACTCTCTCCATTTGCCATGCTCTCTCGTTCTCTCTCTCTGATCAACGAGAGAGCACGCGAAATGGAGAGAGGCAGGCGATTGCTCCCGATAGGCACCCGCCCCTTCGAGCATTCCATTTGATATTCTAAACAGTAGCAATACGCCCTTTTGTATCCGCCTTCTCTACTTTCTTGAATGTTGCTTGCAAGAGATTTAGTCATGAGAGTTTATACCGTATGTTGTAACACACGACGTAATGGCACCGTCATTGTCAGGTACTACACTATCTGTATTCTCCTCCTTACCTTCTCTCCACCCCCCACTTCCCTTGTCCCATCCATTCCTCATTTCTATACTCATATGACCTGCCTAGCTCCTGTTTCTCTTTACCGTCTTCTTCCCTTTCTTCGCGGGACTCGTTGTATCGATTGCATCGATCGGTGATATGCTTCCCTCTAACCACCAGCTTCCTCCCTTGCTTTTCTCTTGTTTCTCCCTTGCTCTATCATACCCTCCTGTCTCTTCTCCTTCTCCAGATTATCTGTAGCGAGTCTTCTCCCCCTCATCTGTGTGTAATTCGACCAGTCTCTTGGACGGAATGGATAGATCTAATCTCCATCTCCCCCGTCCAGTTAATCGATCGATCCATTCAATCAATACTCTACCGTATGCTCTGTGAATGCAGTCAGTCCACCCACTCTCCCTACTCATTTCATCATCACTATCCAATCCTAGTAATACTTGTCTCCCATCCCACACACACACGTCCCCCTCTTCCTCTATCCATTCAATATATCGTAGATGAATCTGAAATAATTGTCGATTGTCTTAATCGTATCTACTCTCTATTTATGTAACACGACAGTAAGCCGTCGATTGTCTTCTCTGTTGTCAGTTAGATGTGTACACAGTATGTAATGGTTTATCGTCCCTTCTTTTATTATATTTTCTCGCCCTTTAATCTTTTCTTCTTCTCTCTACATATGAATGAATAGTTTGAGAGTCTCGAGAGAGATGGTGCGTGAACAACGGCAATAATTGACTAGATGGACTAGAGAAGCGGGTTAGGAAATCACAGCAGTCGATATAGTATGTATACTAGGAATAGATTGAGCAGCACTAGGGCGATAATGGAGATGTATCGGTTCTGTTGGACGTACACCTTGACTTCGTACGTCGCTTCGGAGACTGGAATATTGATTGATCAGGGAGGGTTACGGTAGGAGAGGGGCTTACTGTATCGCTGCGCCCTCGCAATGCGGCCCTCACTCTTGTCCTTCCACTGATGGGCGACCTGAAACAGAGATGGTCAGTTAGAGAACTCGAGAACTTTTAGAGATCGGATAAGCACGAAAGAGCGTGTCTTTCAATGATCGAATACGTGAGAGTTGCGACCATTTTCGCTGAACAATTACTGGGAATATTGTGTTCTTGTATAATTTTTAGCATCCTGTCACACCTAATTATAGTTGATCTACGGGTGGTCTCAATTTGATCTAGAGAAAAGAAAAGGTGGGAACCACATTAATCTCGAATTAGACAAACGCGGAAGTGAACGGGTGATAGGCTATCATTGATAGTGAGGGAGAGACCAGCTGGGAACTGATCTGGCTAGAGGAGTGACACAGTGTGACACAATTGCTGCTACCAATAACTTTTTCAGCAGAGATTACTTGCTCCAGAGAATAGTCGAAAGGAACACTCCAAATTAATACACTTCAACTACAAGACTACCATATTGTGTGCATGTTGTCACAGATATCGAAATTCGATCCCCTCAGCAGTGATAGTACATGTACGTCATCAATACATCTTGCTCTTTTACTGATCAGTTAGTGAATATTTGCGTTTGGAGGAACAATATGAAATTATCTGCCGAGTATCTATCAATCTCACTGTTTTCACCAGCCTACTCATTGATTGAGCTTCAGATCGAACGAAGGTTTACGGCTATTGAAATTCTAATTAAACACCCTATAACGTGTTTTGTTTTCGAAATAAAGCGTCATATCGATCGATAAAATGGAAGATCACTCACGCCTCTCGTAATCGTGCTCGTCCACAAGGCATTGGCTCCTTGGGCCTCCTGCAGGATTCCGTCGATCTCCTTCCTTCCGTCTCCGCGATAGGAGACTTGCGGCTTCTTCTTCTTCTGCAACGATATCGCTTAGTTTCTTTTCTATTCGCCTTGTACATAACGAAGTCTACAATGCATCGTCCACGAATCTATCAAATTCGATACTCTTTTGTTCAGAAGTTATTCAATAAAGATGTTCGATTCAAAGTGGAATATAGTTGTCGACCTCATCGAACACGGGTTTCTCTCCCTCCTTCCTGGCCGTTGCGTGGAGGTCCACATCTTCCGTCGGGTACAGACCGATCATGGTTATCGATTAGAAGTTATCTCAAATGCGAACCTCATCAAACACGGTCTCTTCTCCATCATCGCGCGTGTTATAGTAGAGATCGGCCTCGTCAGGGAGGGGAAACTCGGACAGCATGGGAGGAGGGGAAGAGGGAAGGATCTGTAGAGTTCGAATGTTAATTTCATAATGAAGTTCGCAAAATTCGAGCTTCGAACTCTATCGATCTTTCGAAAAGAGGAGAAAGAAGAATGAAGAAAGAAAACAATGGATCAATTCAGTTCGAAATGGGTCTATGCGCTGCAACGGTCATCAAAGCCTACGTGAAAAAGAGATCTTACTATGTTTTCTAATCATTCTTCAATCATTCGAATCATTATTCATCATTCTAGAACAGAGAGCGAGATTAGAGAGAACGAACGATACCGAGAGTTCGAAAATTTCGAAGAAAAGAGTAGTCTATAGTATTGACGAATTTCGCACTCTACTTATCGTTCGAAAAGAGAGGAGCAAGAATAAAAGAGATCATCACCACTATCACCGATATTGATACTTGCCACTAATCAATAGATAGAGTAGAGTTGTGAGAAGGAGAAAGATGAGAGACGATGCGAGTCAGCAACAAAACATTGAGAATGAACGCCAATTAGTGGCGGAAATGGCGTAAATGATCGGCATATTAACTACCGGTTCCCCCAATCAGCACTAAGTTTGTAATACGGTCCGAACTAGTATCCGGCCGGGTAGTAAAATGACCGCTGCGATCAGATTAACCGTAGCGCAAGAGTGATTGGGGGAATTAACGTTATCCCATGCAGTTTATTCTATTCTCGGTTATTTATTCTACAAGTACTCCTTCAGATTTGAAATCTTTATTAACTTCGATAAAATGCGCAATAATTATGAATGGAGCGATCAGATTAACCGTAGCGCAAGAGTGATTGGGGTGGGAGGGGGGATGGATAGGGAAAGGGAGGGAGGGAGGGGGAGGGACACAGGTGCAGAGAGGGAAAAGGACGGTGACTGTTACACTCAATTAATTGAGAGTGATTGATACCGTCAAACCCATTCTCACTAATGAGTCGTCTCTCCATTTCGCATGCTCTCTAGCCGTTCAGACAGAGCGATAGAGCATGCCAAAATGAGAGAGTCAGACTATTACTCAATCAACTCGCTCCTTCTCTCGAACCCGGTCGGTAGATCAAGGCCTCTAGTATAACCGACTAGAGAGCATGCCAAATCGAGAGAGTACCTCCTCCCTTCTAACAATAAAACGTGAGCACTTCTTACAAGATTCAAAGTGAGATAGACATCAGAAAGTGATTGGACATGAGCAATATTTGATACAGTGAAAAATCAATGACATGCGATACGGTAAGTGCAAGGCTCCCACTGACAAGAGGGATACGGTAACCAAAGACAGACAAGAATACGGTAATACGGAACAAAGAATGGAGTGGACAGGACTTCTTTTCGATATCTCTGGATACTAGACACACTTCTCAATGATGAGATTATTATAAAACGTAAAACTCTTCTAACACTAAAACGTGGCAATGCAATTGTTCCTAGGGAAACGTAGAGAACTCGGGACAAAATCGATATGTGGATGCTACATCATACGGTAAGCTCGGTGGGATACCCATTGAGTCGGGAAGAGAAGGGGCAGTCAGGAAATGGGCGGAGCCTAGATATCGATTGATTAGGAAAAGATCCTCACTATCGATAGATCGGGAACGGGGCCGTAGCTATGGAAAGGACAGACTTAGACTACATCCACTATCGATTGATTACATAAAATGGGCGAAGTTAAGCAGTGGGCGTGGCCAGAAAGGGGCGGAGTCTCAAACCGCGCTCTCGGACAGACTCTCGGGCGGCGCGGATCTCGGGAGAGACTGACTCCTTCTCGACAGCGACGGCGATCGGAGCGAGGAGGGGAAGACGCCCTGAATCAGGGATATGGAGGGTTAATGTATCGATTAATTATGATATGGTAGCCCTGAATACGGTAGATTACGGTAGATGTACGTACCTCGTCCAGATATCGAGTGGCGATGATCGATTGACGCGCGAAGACCGCGACCAGGATGTAGTCGCCCTGCAAGGAGGAATAGGTGAACGATAACTACGGCAGGATATTCATAATGAATATTTCATGTTTGGTAATTGCCAGCAAATGAGGGCCATAAATTGGCTTCGAAGCAGCTATTCGTCTGTTGAAAATTCTCCAAAACACAGATGCCACTGACCGAAACAACTAGCGATTTATTTCGGTAGTTTCATCTATGACACAGTGTAACACAGGCATTCTAATGAAAGTCTGAGTTGCAGTGAATAAAAACATTTTTAACCAGCTCGATTCGCGCCCTAGCGAAACGCCATTATTGAACAGGTTTCCAGGTGAACAGTAAATTAGCCATTGTCAAGTTAAAAATACATTACTGTTATCGTAGAATCTAGCTATCGTACCCACCAACCACTCACCGTAGCCGTGATGCCGAGTGCCTCCTGCGGGTTGAGCGGCTCCTCGGTGGGGATCTCCTTCAGCCTCCGCACTCCTTTTACTCCCGACAGCAGGATCCACACCTTGCCCGAAGCGTAGTCGAGCACGATCAGGTTGCCGTGCTGGAATGGATATGCAAATAATAGTTTACGATCATCCTTATTGTAACCTACGAAAGCGCTCAAGATCGATGATTGGATACCCGTTCACTATTACGGTTGCTGCATTTTCTGCATTTTCCTTACTCCAATCCAACTCTGCCGCTGTTAACAACTTCTGTTGCTCACTGCAGCATCGCTATGTCTCCACCTTCATCGCATTACTTCCACCTCCATCTTCAAACCCACATTCCTTCTTCATTTCACAATCAACTCAAACCCGTGATCGAGTACAAAAAGGAGCATTCTTTCACTAATTTGCGCATGAATTTGACTCATTCATCAGCGCTCAAATTGGGCAGTATGGGTTGAGGATGAGTCACCGGGGAGGGGTTCGTATTTCCCTTCTCGTCCCTTCTCAACTTCTACTCTCTATTCATTCTACACCTTCTTTCTACAGTCAGTCTGAACAAGATTGCTAGTGAAATAGAGAGACAGATAGAACATTCGTTCACCTCTCCTCTCCTGTCGTCTCGAGTTAGCAGATATCATGGCAATTAGAGAGAGCAAAGAAGAAGGGAGAAGGAGAAGGAACATCTTTCCTAGGGAGGAAGTGGAGACGAAAGAGCGCAGGAGAAAAAAGTGGGTGTAGGAATGTGAAGGTGGAGGAAGGAGATAATTGTTCACTTTACAATGGAAGGGGGTCGATGTTAAATAAGGAGTTCACTAATCAGGGAACTATACAAAACGTGCTCAGTGTACCTAGCTCGTGGGATAACTTCCAGGAAAAGGGGTGAATGGGAGCCTAATGAGTGAAAATATAACCACTCATAAAGGGACGGAAAAGACATTCACTACTAATACGACGATGATGCCACTTTATAAAATAATGCTGGAGCATACTGGAGTGAACGACCTTCCTAACGTGAGAAGCGTATCGTCTGTTATTGATCCAGAGCTCCGAACCCGAAAATAGATCTATTTCCTGTTGACTATCATCCGGAATTGACCTTATACGATCTAGTGTCGTCCCATCCACATAATCGGGAGGCAACAGGGCGGAATTGATTCGATTGCTGCGGGTACCCGTCGACTCATCCTTGATTTCGCCGCTGATCCATCAAGGAATAATGCTCTGACTCTCTCTATTTCACCTGCTCTCTCGCTCTATCCAACGGTAGAACAGGGAGTTCAAGTCAAAACGGGATTAGTCATTTCTCACTAATTTCCGAAGATCCCCAACTCATTCATAGTGCAGAGCTCCACGACATGCCCTTTCACTTCCAGATATATCAATATTGTCTACTGCTCACGAGGGAAACCCATAACGTATCTCCCTACAATCCGTTAACCCATCCCCATCAACACTGAGTGATTACTCATCTTCTCCTCATCATTTCTCTGATCATTCTCCTCTAATTTGATCGTTTACGGGCAGCGAGGGTGGAGGGGAAGAGGATGATGAGAAACAACAGTTTAGGGGGCGAAAATCAGCAGCTAAAAATATTTTCGATTCGTAATGAGGTCAGCATCACCGGTTTTGGCCGTCTACGCGGTGAAGAGAACAGTAATTCTGAGGTAGGATGACAAGATGAAATTACAAGAAACGAATTCAGAACATTCATTTAGCGTCATTGGAACCGCGAAAAGGTGGGGGCTAAAATAATATTTGCGGATGAGGAGCGATTTACTCAACTGCGACAGTTTCAGGAACCATTCAATAAGTGCTCTCGTAACCACTATCAACCGGACGTCTTTTGATTTCTGATCGAAAAATTCGAAGACGTCCAACGCAATTTATCGATCCAATATTGTCCAAATAAATATCATACAGTAATCACCGTACCTAATCGGCGTTCCCCTTACTAATGTATTCACTAATCAATATCATACAGTAATCACCGTACCTTATCGACGATGGCGCTCGCCGGACTCGCAATGTGGTCGTTCAGCCTGCAATCCAATTTTATTATTCAAAAATAAATAAATTGATCAACATTTCACATAATTGCACATTCCGAAGAAGTACCATTGAAATGACGAATTCAGCTGATTATTCTAGTGCCCTTGCAACAAAAAACTGTCGAGTGCCTAATACCGAATATTTACTCCGTTAAACGAATTGTCTAATTACTCTAATTAATTAACTAATTAGCTAATTACCTGTATTTATTTATCAATGATACAGGTCCACTAATTATCTAATTATCTTTATCAACTAATTAATTAATTAGTATCAGCTAATCACCTGTAAGTCTTGCTCAGATCATACTCGTTGATCAGGGACAGCGAGTGGTCCACGACGAACAGCAGCAGGCGGTTGTTCGCCGCGTCGCATGTGAGAAGGACGACCGCCCTGAATATGAGGAAGGTTACGATAGGGTTACGGTAGTGGTAGTATTGTAGCCATGCAGTCAATTTGTATTTTTTCCCATGCAAAGCATAATGCCATTGCTTCACGCAACATCTAGCGATTATTGAAACCTCTTCGAAACATGAATCTCACAGAGGAAAAGAACGACAAGCTTGTTCTCTGCTTGGTTTTCGACATCTCCTAATTGCTACAATTAATTAATTAATCGTCAACCCACTTGTACTCGGCCTGGTCCTCGGCCACGGACAGGTACTGGTAACGCGTCTTGCGCGACTCCTTCAGCAGCTTCCAGCCCTGACGATTGATCGATTGATTGATAAGGTACCGCGACTAGTGGACAATGTTAAACTATTTTGTTCACGCAAAAAACACAAGAAAACTAAATTGTTGAATTCGCTTTTCTTTAGATCTTGAACATACTACATAACACAGACAGTTCTGGTTGAAATAATCATTTTACTTCTTATATTCTGCCGCAACGATCTCAGTCTCGTTCAATTGTCTACCGTACCTTCATGACCCTTACTTTAGACCTATTCAAACGTTCTCTACAGTAATCTACCGTACCTTCTTGCTCCGCACGTACACCCACAGGGCGGACTTGTGGTTGTCTCCACTCGTCATGAACAGCTGTCCTCGCGGCGCCACTGTCAACCAGCGCGTCCGCGACATCTCGATCTTCGGGTCCTTCGGACAGGCGAGAGCCTGTGATTGGGTTGATTAATTGAATAATTAGATAATTAATCAAAGAACATTGATCAGTTCTCAAGTAGACCAAAGCAAGCGTCCAGTTGGTTTGAATTGCGCATGGGAAAAAAGTTTCACGGATTGTAGATCAGGAAAAGAGGAAATCAAGATCAATGAGACGACTGGAGCAGCTTCAAAATAAAATAAAAAACGGTCAAAGCTAACTTCTCACATTCAGATTCCGAACGCACCTACCATAACCTACCCATTCCACCCATTGCTAGTCAATGCTATACTGGAAATAACAACGAATCGACAATAATCTTACATCCAGCTTCTTGAAGACGGGCATTTCTGCCCCCATTCAACACTATTCCCCCCTAACATTACCTTGAGCTGTAGGTTAAGAGAAAGGCTACGATAAAGGTTTTAACCTTAACAGGCAAGAAATAACCCTCGACTCACATCCAGTTTCTTGAACCCATCAGCGGCATCAAACACGTGCACACTGCGGCCCTTCGCCTGCATCACGCTCACGTACAGGATCTGTAATATTAATTAGTTAATTGGCTACTTTTTCTAAATAAATTCATTTTCTGGCAACTACGAAATGCGATTGATATTCCAATACAATTAGAAGTTTGTATTCGTCTCGGAACCTTGATCCAACAGGCGCGCTTTATATTTCAGAGCTTCTCACACAATAATTGCAGACCAGTGGCTACAGCGCATTTAACTATTCCCCAGTGCCTGAAACTCACAGGCGAAAGATATTCGACTGCATATTCGGTTCGTTTTGTTTCATGCAGTTTATCATCAAATTGATGAGCACATTTTACCATTTGTTCAGTTTGTTTAGTTAAAGAAACAATCGACATCTACATTGTTTCGCCTATGTTCATAGGAAGTTCAAGCCTCCCAGTGACACTAGCCTCGCTGGTTGGCAAAGAACCGTTTTGACAGCATCGCGTCCTATCAAGCGAAATCATTCATTGTGATTCGACCCCATCTCACCGTAATACTACTCGTTCCCCATTGATCCAACTTCATGCCTACTTATAGCTGTTGCTATTATTATTTTGACATTCACCTCGTTCTGCTCATCCACAGCGAGTGATGACGCCGACGAGCTCTTGATCAGCATTTGATTCACAATCACCCCACTACTAATCACCCCCCCCCCCTCCTCTATTCCCTACTACCCCACTTCTAATTCGTACTCCGGTCAGCGTCCCAATCCGTCAAAAAGTGGGGAATGCTTAAATAACAACCTCATTCTGCTCATCCACCGCCAACGACGACGCGGACGAGTTCTCTCATCACTGATTCCCATACTATTCACCCTCCCTCTCCCTTTCCCTAACACATCCCTAACTCTTACTTCGGGCAGCCTGCCAATTCCGTCAAAAATAGGTGAATGATCAAAGAGTTACCTCATTCTGCTCATCCACTGCCAGGGACGACGCGGACGAGTTCTTGATCAGCAGATGGTGCAGGATCGAGCCGCCCGGCGTGCAGATATACACTCCTGAATATTGATTGATTGATGGATTTATTTGAATGTTGCAACCTCGACCGATTGCTTCATGTGCGAGTCACCCAAATAAGTAATACCAGTGTGGCAACGAAATACCATGATTATTGAAACTGGCAGAGACGTCCTAGGAGCAACTGCGCAACTCCCCAAAAATAATATCGCTTGGTTTTTACAGTCTCAACATGATTCACTGGTGCTTCACTAATGTCACATCATCTCCTACTTCGACCTTCGCTGATATTAGACACGGATGTGGAATATGAGACACGGATCCAATTAATCTCACCTCCACAGCTATCACTAACAGCGAGCCCCTTCGGGGAAATGCTTGGTCGAAATTTCTAGTAAACCAGTAGATCCGCGCTTCAGTGCTACTATGAACTATCCCGTAGACACACTTTGATAGTAAGATTCCGGTTCTCTTGTAGAAAACACCAACATTGGGGAAGTGCTTCGTCGAAAAGGCGTGGACGCACATGGGATGAGGAAGGACTAGAACCCTACTGCGCATTCAAACTTCAAATTCACCGATAAATCTCTCAGCATCCATGTAGCTTTCGCTCTTATTACATACTGCTCCGATGACACCCTTTGTTAGTAATTTCGCGATCCATTCTCTTCGAATAGACTCACCTCCACAACTATCGCTAACAGCGAGCGCATTGGGGAAGTGCTTCGTCGAGAGAAAAAAATGTCGTTACAAAGATCTTGTCAACCACTAGATCACAGCAAGTCAGGCGGGGGAAAAGGGTTCATTTGCGTGGCGGAGCTAGTTTCTACTCTAATCCGCTCCTTCACTATGGCCACTCTCAAGTCACCGAGTCGGTTGGTGGAGAATGGCCTCTCTCTCTCACTCATTCCTCCTCTCATCTCACACTCGTGTGGTCGGTGTCTCTCAAATCACACACTCTCTCGTTTCCCCCGACTCGAGCGAAACATATCTAGATCCGCTGACATATCTCTAAAAACAAACTCTGTCTAATTCTCCTCTTGAAACATTGTTGAAACTAGTCGAAATTATCGCAAAAACGACTGTTTTGTTCACTATAAAGCTGTCTCCTCCTCGGAGAGAAATGCTAAAAATATGGCGCTTGCTCAAACAGTTGCCCAAACCCTTGCTGCATAGCGGGTCGGTGAGTATGAGTTCAATTTCGATGTAGTTCAGTAGCTGCATGAGCAAACGTGCGAAAAACCTGTCAATTACAGCAGAAAAAGACTGTTTTGTGCACTCTGAAGCTATCTCCACCTCGGAGAAAGATGCTAAAAATATGGCTCTTGCTCAGACAGTTGCCCAAACCCTTGCTGCATAGCGGGTCGGTGAGTATGAGTTCAATTTCGATCTAGTTCATTAGCAGCATGCATGAATGCGCCGAAAGTTCGTCATTTTCAATCATTTCATCCTCATTCTCACCGCTTTCCCCTCTCACTAGGCGAGGAATGACTCGGCCGAGCGCCGCCACGCAAATGAGGTTTTCTCCCCCGCCTGACTTGCTGTGTAGATCTTCGCTTCATTGCTCCTATGAATTACCACGACTGTGCACTACGATAATCATATCCTGGTCTCTTTGAAAGATACAATCTCACCTCCACAACTATCACTGACGGCCAGTGCATTGGGGAAGTGCTTGGTCGAGAAGGCGCGGACGCAGATGGGACGAGTGAGGAAGGAGGGACCGAAGGAGACCGGAGTGGCAGACGGAGAGAGCGAGAACGGACCTGCGAATTAGTCGCATTGTAGGGTATCTGCTAGTCACTTCTATCAAATAGAGAGGTTTTCCAACCCACTTTTACACCCAATGAAACACCAAATATAATCATTATTTGTTGCTGATACGGATGCAGCTTAAGATGCAGCTTATTTAGATCAATCAACCGCATTTTTCAATGACCTTCTAGCTCCCATGAAACATGGACGGGATCACTTCTCCGCTGCCTAGCAAAAATTTGAATTGTCTGACAACAATGTCATTTTTTTTGCTAAAATGATCAATGCTACTCTATCAACAACGCGCGTTCACCACAGCTTATCCAACATTAATGAAGCGCTGCATTCGCTGCTTCCTGACCCTGGACCTCACCCCTATCAGGCGTTCCACTGGTCGTCGTCTCACTATCCGCAATCGGGGCCTTCTCTCTCTTCTTCGGAGTGGACGTGGTGACGGGCGGTCGGGCGGGAGTGGGCGTGATCCCAGTGTCGGAGGACGTCTGAATATTGCTAATGAATATAATAAAATAATAATAAATTTGCTTTATATAATTTTTTGTCGCTCGCTCGCTCGTAACTATCATTCAGCAAACGTCTGTCCGACAATGAACTTTCACCACTACACAAAAGTGCTTTGAAATATTTTGCTCGCTGATAAGGTTCTTTAACTACTAGTATCCGACTCTTCATTGCTAAATGAACATCTCTCGAGCATTCAATCCCCACCACAACTCTAATCAGCCTGGTGCCATCTCGAAACTGTCTAAACCACCGCCAAACCTCCGCAAACAGCACTGTCGTCAGCGGAGAAAGAAACGCGCACCCGTGAATCCCCGCACAAACAGAAACCACTCTACCGATATCCCTCTGAAACATATGTCCGCACTTTTTGCACGTACAGCCTCTTCAACCTAGTTGATCAGCGTCAAAATGCCATGCTTCGAAAGATTTACGTTTCAGCAATATTTCATAATATCCAATCATCGTGTCACTCCAGTGGAATCATGAAATCGTCTATAAAAAACAAAACTGAATTTACAAGTTACTTTTAACCTATCTATGATCAAAAATAGCAGAAATACACTCAAAACGACGTGTTCAACCCGTCCTTACGGTGAATGTGAGGAGTATTTGTTGCCCAGTATTTTTATTCCCCTCTACCACATAATTTATTTCAGTTTCAGCAGCATCACAAAACCATTGATCGCCGTCTTTCTCCAGTACTGTGGCTAGGCTTCCAATAACAAAAAAACACTTATAATAGTAGTGAGCTTAGATTCAACAACTCACAAATGTCGTGTTCAGACCGTCCTCCAGTGGATACGGCGGATGCGAGGAGTACGTGGAGTTGAGGCCTCCCTTGTGCGAGTCGGAGCTCATGTGAGACGGGTCGGGCGAACTGCAAATCGATTTGATTAGTACCGAAATCCCTTGGTCCACACCAATCGACAAATGCACAACCCGGCTCTACATTGAACAGACATATCTATGGTATCTATGGACGGACGGACATCGTGACAGTGACACAAACGCGTGTGGGGTTAGTGTGAGCGCAGCGACATTGATCTTTGATCTTTGTATACTCTGGTCTGTCAGGCGCGAGGCAATCCCGCTGCACGTTGCAACAGAAGCAAGCGATCATTCGGTACGAACCGAAGATGCGGTCGAATAGCGCCAATCCTGCGGGTGAGAATGACATTTTCCAGTATCTAACAATACATTAACGTCGGAAGGAGAGAGAACGACTAAAAATGAATCGAACAGCGCAAATCGTGAGGGTAGGCGTGGAAAAATGTGACTGTAGTGAAAAAGTGTGCCAGATGGTACATACAAAAGAAGTGCAAGTCTGAATGAGAAGAAAGGAATTGGAAAAAGAGGCCGCGTGAAAAGAGCGCAGCTACTCACGAAAAAAGTAGCGGTCAGAAGTCCGACAGGAAAAGGCAGAGGGAGCAAGACGGATACATCTAACGAATGCATGAACATCGACGCGCGAGATTCGACATATTCGCTGCTCTCAGAATACTTCGCTCATTATCAAAAGGAGAGAAATACAGAGTAGCTAATGAGGCAACACAAGTGTTCAATACATGGAGGCGCGAGATTGGATAACGCAAACGATCAGATGGGAGTTGCGAAAGCACAGCGTGTGGCTCTTTGCCAATTACCGTGCCGCCGCGTCATCCTGGTGTTTTCGAGATGCAGAGGCATGATTAGATACGATCTATTCGCGTGACTACCAATGCGTCTCTTTCTTTCTCATAAGCAAAAATGATTAATAAATTTACAATTAGAGATTTGCTCTTTGCATTGCTCCAGCAGCCGCTAGGTCGCATGAGAACTATTTCGCGATACCGTCTCTGACATATCAGGTGTCTCTCGCCTATCAAAGTCCTCATCCGTCGTAGTATTCTCCACAACACGTACAAAATAGGTGCATAGCAGTAGAAGCAAAAGAGAGAAAACGAAGCTGTTTTTGCGAAGGAGAGAATGAGGAGGGCGCGCATTACTGTCGTAAACAATCTCCCTGCTCCCCCACACTTACCTGTGGGAGAAGTGAGAGGGGAGCACTCTATCTATTCTCTCACTCTCTCCATTCCCCACGCTCTCTCGCCCTCACTAACCCTCTAAAGATCATGCAAAATACCGAGAACAGGTAGATCATTACTCTTCTGCGTAGGGGGTAGAGAGGGACGGAAAGAGTAAAAGAGAGGGAAGGTGAGAGAGACAAAAATGGACTGGTTATTACTGGATTGGAGTGACCCTTTCATCCATACACTCGAATTGGCCGACCGAGAGTGATTCGTGTGCGGGAATAATACGGAATTGAGGAGGGGTAAATGGACTGTCTCTCCTCAATTCACGTGTTCTCTCCCCGCATAGACAGCCTTAAAGAGCGTATCTCAGCGAGAATTGCCCGGGATGCGGGTAAATGAGCGGACAAGAGGTAAGAGGGTAGTGGAGGAGAGACGCAAAGGAGAAAGAGCCCTTTCAGACAGGAGAAACCAAGAGAGACATGGCACTTAGGAGATGGACAGAGGAAATGAACAACCATCCGTCTTTGCGAGCGCCTTTCGCTTTCTTGCTTCTGCCACAAGGTAAATGGGCTCACGATGGGGGTTAGTCGATCAGATTGCATCACATCGGCAGCACTATCAAATAACGTGATTGATGAAATCCAACGAACGCTTCTCGCCCAGCCGAAGATCGCAAACATTCAGAAGAGATACAAGAGTTGAAACACAAGAACGGCCGGTGGCAACAACCACTCCGGTGAATCATTAAAATCTTCACGCGCCTCTCTCACTGCTGCCACAGGGCGAAGCATTTTCACTCATCTCACAGCTCACATGAAGGAATGATTAGATACTACGCCATGGAATCAAATTAGAATCGATTATATAGAGTGCTACACTTCGACCATTGCACGCATCCCCATCTCTCAAGTGAAACATCCCATCCGAATGACAAAAGTGTCTGCTAACAACTTCCGGGCAGACACCTCCACAAACTGTATCACGGGGGCTCACGAGCAAAGGACGGTGAGAGAAATTCCATTCAAACGCTTTTTTTCCGCGGGTACTTTACCCAAAGCCTGTGCATCCAAAATAAGATGGATAGTAGGGTTGGCCAAACGGAATCGGCATTACGGCGCCGAAATGGAGGGGCGACTTCGGCGCCGAAATGAGAGAGGGAAGGGATGGGAGGGTTTAGGCGCCAATCGGGGGTTTCGGCGCCGAAATGGGTCTCTCGAGGCCGAAATCCACCTCCTCTTCGGCGCCGAAATGAGAGAGGGAAGGGACGAGGAGGGTTTCGGCGCCGAAACCGCCGAAATGCAAACCCTAATGGATGTCTCATCTCTTCCAAAGCTTCGTTGCTTGCTGCCACGCCCTGGCGGGGATGGTCACACCAAAATTGGCCCACGGGGGCAACAGTGGGGGGAGCCTCGATTCGAGGATCGAGCACTGTGCCGGGTGGAGAACATCGGGCGCCAGACGTGGCTATGGGGCTTCCACAAGTACACAAAACGAAGAACTTTCTCAAGTTCGCGTTCCCCAATCGATGTTGGAGATGGGCTTCTCGTAGGACAACCGCACTCTAGACGCACCGGGTAAGAGTCCGGCGTACGTGGGAGGAGGGCAAGTAGGGAAATTCGCGTTCATTTGCATGTGGCTGCGGCACTCGTGAGTAGGGATTGCAAATGAAGAGTATCTCCTCCTTTCACACACTCTCTCGCCGGTCCGAGAGACGAGAATGCATGCGATAATGAGACAGCCTCAGACTGTATTGAATGGGCTGTCTGGCGACATGGAGAAAGAGTGGAAAAGACGAGGGGCGAATGGCCAGAGAGTTGCCGCATTCCAAATGGGCGAGGGGAGGAATCATGCAACAGTCTCTCTCCACTTCATGCACTCTCTCGCTCTCTGACTGACGAGAGAGCACGCAAAACGGGGAGAGCAAGACCATCTCTCCGCCCAAATGAATCATCCATTCAGGAGAATGGGAAGAGGAAGAGGGCGAAAAAGAGAGGAGAGAGAGGGAGAAATGACAAGCAAAGAGAAGGAATCATTAGGCTATCAACTTCCCGAACTGGAATAAGCACACTTCGGGAATGGACACCACGCACTCTCGCGTCTCACCGATTGTTCTTGTTCAACAAATGTTTCTATGCTCTGATTGGAGATGAGAGGACACTTTTAAAAAAGTCAGAAAAAGACTGGGACTGAGGCGCTGGTACTAGTAATAATTTCGGCAAACGGATCGACAAAAATTTGCGCGTTCATTTGAGATGCAGGTATTCCACTAATTCTCCAAATGTTCTCGGTATCTGATTGGTCGAGAGATAGGACGACATAAAATTCAATTATTCCAAATTTTCGGCTATTTTAGGCTCAAAGGTCATTCTATTGCGAGAATCCACTGGTTTACGAACATAAAGTAGGTACATAAATCAATAACTCACCCCGGACTGGCCGTTCCCTCGGGCGCGATCGACCGCTCGCGGAACGACATCACCGATGGACGCTCGCGAACCTACAATGATCAAGTTATCGATTATCGATTGCTACCGTATCATGATTACGGTAGTTCAGCAAGAAAAGGCAGTTATCGATCGATACCGTACTCCACTCACAACTACAGTAGTTTAGCAGCAAGAAAAGTCCGTTATCGATCAGAACGAGCATGAAAGACAGAGACAGAGACACAGCTGCGTAAGAATAGCCAACGTAATTCACTTGAGGCTACATTATAGACTGTTTGACACTGAGATATCATGCATGGACCACTATTCAAAAATATTTTTTAAGTACTAAACGCATCGAATGCACCTGGCATTTCTTTTTTTTACTTCGAAAGCCCATGAAACATGAATCATCCTGAACGGACTGGGAATGTTTTTACCATTGAATAGCACTCAAAAAAGCGCATGTATTCCATCAAGGCTCAATATAGCAGAACAGCGGATAAACTGAGCAATCTCGCACAAGGAATTCGAATCATGACATCAGGAAATCACATCTCCCTCTCCCCTTTTCACGACTTCTTCACACTTCGTTAGTTTCAATCACTGCACCAAACTCGCGTTCGTTTTTGCCACTTACAAATCCTATTTTCTTCAATCGATACTCGACTTTGACGCCGTTCTGCTCCTGCAACGCCTACCGTTTCTCATTCTGGATACGGTACTCGAATCTCAACCAAAGTCCCACCATATCATTGAACATATTAGATGGAATAGGATTCTGGAGTTCGGTAATGGTTAGCAAATTTTCGACTCTTTAAAATTCAATTATGGTGCTGCCGTTTCCTCCCTACTCCCGAAATCATTCACAAAGACGCTCGGCTCCAGCGGTAGACTCGATTCATAGCCTGCTTACTCAACTCTTGGCCCATATCGATCAGATGCTACCGTAACTCTACCTCACCCCCTCCCCCTATAATACCGTAACCACTCACAAAGACGCTCGGCTCCAGTGGCAGACTCGATGCGTGGCTGGCCGTGTCCGAACTCGCGGCCCTCCTTCTCGGCTTCCCATTGGGGATGCTCCCACTGCCCATCCCTCCGTCGATCCACGACATATCGGGAGAGGCCGAGCGGGAACTGAACGAAGAACTAATAATATATTTCAACGGACGATGCCAACGTAATCGATTGATACAGAATCTTTGAGCCTTCAACGGTGATATGAAACCGATAATTTAAAATTATCACAATGGTGCGCGCACGTTTCACTCCGACTATTTTTTTTATTTAACAAGCTTTCCTCACAGAATCACCCCGTACTTACGCGCAGTATCTATATGAGCACTATGAAACTCGAAAATCACTCAAATCCTGAGCGAGGCTAACTAACCCATGCTCCTGCACGAATCGTGCGCCCATCGCAGCCGCCACAGCCTCCGCTGCTACTCGCACGTTCCACTCCGACCGCTCCTTCAGCTCGAGCAGTGTGTCTTCCTGCAATGATAAATTGTCTTACAATCTTGTCATCCTGACATTAAAACGTTTATAAAAGTGTATTTGTATCTGTTCGGAAGAAAGATCGAAGAATACCCACATCTCCTTCATTCATAATTCCCTTGAAACAGAACAGCTCCCTTTGCTGCCCGGCATGTCAAAATTTAGTCCTACCAACGATCACATTATTGAAGATTGCAGAAGCACAACCCTTCATCACTTCCGTGAAACAGGAAACGAGAACCCCCACTTACCTCAAACTTATCTTACCCCTGCTCATCTTAAACTGTCCAAAATTCTCCTGCTGCCATTTTAAATGCAGGCATTGTTGCTCGAAACACACTTAAAAAATCGTCACTCACCTCAAACTTGTCCGCCCTCGGCAGCTGCAGCAGCTCGCGCACCTCCCCACCTATCCTACTTCAGCGATTCAGCTCTATTTTGATTATGATACCCCATTATTCTTATCAAAGTCGACTCTATCACTCGTTTCGTCACATTTCATCACTAGACCCTATGAGTGTCAACAAACTAAATCCGAGGGATCCACTCACCTCAAACTTGTCCGCCCTCGGCAGCTGCAGCAGCTCGCGCACCGTCTCCAGCAGCTCCTCCATTCTGTAATAAATATAATTAGATTTTATAATCATTATCGAGGGCAGGTGATAGGCCACCACCCCTCCACAATTTAGAACGCCAAGCCTCCGTAGTGAATCGCTGTTCCACAGACTCACCATGCTCACCATATGCTAGCTCGTTCAATCTAAGCGACTCTCCTATCTCAGAACCCAAAAAATCCGAAGCACCCAACCTCCTCGGATTCTCCTGATCCAGATTCCAGGTCTTCCATGCCGGCCGTGTGGGCGAGGGCAGGTGGTAGAGCTCCCCTTCTCATCCCAGTTACCCAGCCAAATCTCCGCAGTTTCAACATAATCCCCCACTTCTAGCTCTTTCAATATGAGAGCTAGAAGCGTTTCCGTAACAAAATAATCAAACCTCCTCGGATTCTCCTGATCCAGATTCCAGGTCTTCCAGGCGGGTCTCGTGGGCGAGGGCAGGTGGTAGAGCGAGGGACGCGAGTCCTCCTCTTCGTAGTGCAGATTCGCCTGCGAATTATTTTATTTTTTAAAAATTAAATACTGAGCTTTCTCCGACAATTGCACTAGTCGACTACATTCGGTACATACAATGTCGCTGAAACATGGTAGTGCAGGTTCGCCATTTTGTCATTGTAAAGAGCAAAATCAGGAGTGAGACCAACACTTGTCTACAAAACATATTCCTGGAAGATTTTATTCACTCACCCGATTCAACTTCGCAATCATCAATCGATCGGACTCGTTCACTGCTTCGAGGGCGCGATTCAGCTCGTTCAGCAGGAATACTTCCACCTGTATTCAATAATTTCTTGCATTTTTCTTCTTCAAAAAATACATTTCCGTTTCACCGATCCCATATCAAATGATTCGTAACGAGCCAGACAGTGGGAGTGCCTTGTTTGTGTGCAACAACTCAACTACACGCTGATTGTAAGTGGGAAGACTTCAGGTTGAAACAATCACTGCTCACAGAAAGTAACAATGTCTTTTCTGTTTCAGTCTTCCCATATTTAGCCTAACGAAGCGAATCAGACAGTGTCTTACAGGAACACCACAAAAAAAAATCAAAAAGTGATAGAATACTTCACAATTGTCATGTCACACCCTTCGGATACATATCGTATCCCACACTACCGTAACCCAATCGTACCTTGGCGATGAACTGCTTCACTGCAATCTTCGTGTCGTGCATCGACTTGGCGCGCCGCGAGCAGCGGCCCTCGAGTGCCTGTGAATGGGGAGAATTATCAATCGACGAACCACCAGGACCACTCCCATTTCAAGCACTCGATATTATATCGCGCGACACGAACTGAATGGTTACACTGCAGCACAGTTGCATACAAATAGTTATCTTGCACCTACTTCCCCTCTAGCACTAACCTGTTGAATTCTTCCTCCACAACTCCATCACCTTCTCCAACTGGGTCAATGACACAATTCTATCATCCTTTGTTGGGTAAAACCAATGAAAAAAATCTACATTTCCGTATTCCAGCTATGGTACCGTACCTGCACCGCCGACCGCAGCACCTCCTCGGCGCGCCATCCGTTCGACCGGTGCTCGCTGTGGCCGCGCAGCAGGTGGCACGACCTGCAAATAGGGATTCCGTAAAAATTGCAATTTGCTGGATCTGCAGATTTTCCGGTCCTTCCCACAGATACTTCCCGGTTCTTGTAACATTTTCATTTTCTACTTCCCTGCCCCCGAAAACCTTATCCCCCTTGCAACTCCTCAGCTCTCATTATGCATGACTTATTACGCAGATGGAAGAGTTGGATTATTATTAGGGGGCAGAGTGGAGAAATGAAAAACAAGGATTCAAGGGCGGAAGAATGAAACATTATTGGATGCAAGTCACGAATTGTCTTCGAGATCATGAGGCATGAGTGGATAGCCCGTGGATTGCTCTCTACGATTCGGAAACAACAGGAAACGAGTGAAGGAGGTTGATGGATATGGGAACTTTCCAACCTTTCTACCCTACGAGATAGCCCGTGAAACTAAGAGGCTCAGTCCAGATAGGTCACTCCTGACTCCCTAAGAGATTGACGTGTCTCAGTTTCTCTCCTGCTCTCATTTTCTGAGCACTCAGAGTGAACTAGAGATCGTGTGAAACGGAGAGAGTGTCAGACCATTGCTTCCATATGCAATTCCTTCGCTTCTGCTCATTCAGGAGGAAAGAAGCGAGAGGGAAAAAGGATGGAGCCGACTTCTCTCACTGAGATTCATGCCAATCTATGGCCCTAGTCATTAGAAGTTTCACAGCTGTGATAACTTGCAAATAATTGGCAGATCAACAATAATACTCATGTTTCTCGCCACACACAAATTCCCGTTACAATTATTTGCCAATCCTGCAATGGGTGCAATCATCGATGCTACCAATAAAATCACAAATTCGCATGGAATCTGCATCCATAATTCTTTGATAGAACTAAAAAACCACTAAAGCCCTGCACCTCTTACGCTGCACGCCTTGCATAACTCTTTCCCAAATCCTAGATAAACAATCCTGCATTGATCAAGGTTTTAAAGGTAAAAAAAACCAACTCAGCCGCCGGACTCCTGCTCCTGCCCTCCTCCTTCATCACTCGATTCCTATGTCCCCAGCCCAGTCCCCTCCTCGGGGATGGGGATCTCGGCGAGAGGAACGAAGGCGACGGCGATGGCTGCAGTCCCAGCGTGTCCGGTCTCAGCTGTTGATGAGGCTGATGATGCCCAGGGAGTTGCTGATGGAGGTGGTTGGGCAGGGCATTGGAGGACCGGGACCGGAACATGCCCGGGATTGACGGCGGTCCCTTCATAGACTCAATCTCCAGGAAGCGCGTTAGCATCTTTCAGTTTCGCCGGGTACGGTAGACCGATCACTGGGTATTGTAGACCGCGCTTGCGGGCAGGGGTTAGTAGAGTCGTGTAGACTATGAGGTACTGTAGGTGCTTAGAAGGTGTCACTGGGGACCACTTAGTCCAACCGAGATTCCGAGAGATGTCCTCTCGTTCCTGGGATGGGGTGGTGTGCTTGAGAGGGCTGAGGCGGGGATGGAAGGGAGAGGATGGAGGGCGGGTCTCACCTCTCGTCCCCTCCCTTGCTCCTTCTCCTCCTTCTTCTGCAGTCCTTCATTACTTCATTGCTCCTCTCCTCAATTTTATTCCACTCGTTCACTCATTCCTTTATGATTCTCCCTCAGACATGCGAGAGCCTCCAATGAGCATTTCGCATGGAAGTTTTCGACAGTTGGGTCTCTTTATTTCCCACACTCCCGCATCTCTCTGACCACCGATAGAGTCTGAATTCATACTGACTCGGAGGAGCAAAGGTAGATCAGACTAGAAAGGGTCGAGGGAGAGATGAAGAAAGGAAGATGAATGGAATTCGAGAAGAGAATGTACTCAGCGGATGCAAAAGAGCGCGTGCTGAGATTTCAAGATGACTCAAGAATTTACGCCCTCGAGTCAATCTTCCTTTGCTCGTAAAATATTAGAAGAGGTACTTGCGCTAGTAGCTTGCGACCTCTCTGCGTACATTTTCTATATTTATCCCCACAATCACGCATCAGTGACGTGCTCATTAGCGTAATTAGCCATCGATCATCTTCTCAATCTTCGTAAACACTCCACTTTTTGATTCCTCCTCTCTCAGACAACGCAACATTTCCGAATGGCGGCCTTTGACGTGCCCTTTCGCGCTAATAATCTCTCATGTTTCATTGAATCATCATCATTCGTCCTTTCCTTCGTATTTCCCTTGTCCAATTAGACACGTCCCTCGTCCCTTTCGTATTGCACTTATTCTCGGCTAGGGGATAGGCGAGCCGAGAGTCCTTAGCCACTTCTCACACTACAACCTTCCTTCATGACTGACTTGACCTATACGATTCCCTGAATATCCGTTGTTAATATTCCACAGTGGTTCTTGCTTACTCCATTCCCAGAATTCACAAGTCAACAACAAGGCCTCGTCTTAACCTTCAGCTCCTCCATAACAGTCACCATTCATTCATCCCTTGCAATCCACTCTTGCCGTGCTGAGCGAATTTGAGCGCAGAGCAAAAGCATTCGCGAAACTTACTTTCCCAGCCTCCTCAGATATCGCCCGCATGCCTCAATGCCTCCGATTCTCCCTTCCATTCTCTATCTCTCGCAACTCCTTCCCATTCACTCATTCATTCGTTCCATTGTCCTTCTCTTCTCATCATAAGATTGCCTGACTCTCTTCATGCGACATATTATCTCGCTCCGACTAAGCAATGAGTTCATGGATAATGGGTCGAGACCGCATCATAAACGTCTTTCCATTCATTCCATATTCCCACCCCAGTCAAGTATTCCTCCCCGCCTTCTTTCTTCCTTCTTCCCATTTTTTCTCGACATCTGATCCACTTTCCTCCTCCAGATTTCTTCTGAGTGATGTCTTGCTCGTTCTGGGTCAGGGCACACTACACTCTACTTCCGATTCACATTTCTCAGGCCTGTTTCATACATGTCGCGCCTCCGTCTAACTAGACAGGTCCAAGCTCAAAACATTGCATATTACTGGATCAGCACCCCCTTTTCAGACTTGTTTTTCTAGACTACTAGGCTGTAAACATCTTGTAAACCGCCTCGGGCTAATTAGAATGTGCCTCTCATTGAGCACCGGCGATCTCTGTCTTCTCAACCTCTTACTTCTCCTCTCAAAACATGCCACTCGTGTCCTTCCCATTGCTTTTTTCTCCAATATCCCTTTCCATAAATACATTCCGTATTTGTTCAGACTCATTCTGTGCATGGAATACATTTGGATGCAGAGCATCGCAAGCAGCTCTAGCTCAGTTGGCGTGGAAGCAATGCTACCATATTTGTGCACAACCGAATGCCACCGAAACTTCTCATTCCTTCAACTCTGAACATCCCTCAAGCGTATCCGATTCGCAACAATCTCACACGCTTCTCTGCCATTTCAACCATGCTAACGAGCGAGGCGGCTCACAGATGTTTCATTGGCGTTGTTGTTCCAAACGACGTCTGCACCGTACGCGCGTTCTCATTCGCACTCATATCACCGGTGAAACGCATCACCACCATCGCTTTTCCGTTCAAGATACCATTCATTTATCCTTTCCACAATTCGGCAGACGACCTTTGCCCTCTATCATCCTCCATCGTTCCCGTTCTCTTCTCCATTCTTAGCCCCCTTCTGGATCATCTCTCCATTCGCTTCGTCTAATCGCGCATTCTCCCACGTGTTTCATCCACACCGTGAGAGCCGGTGACTAGCCCGGTCCTCTTCTTTCCTTATGCTCTCTCCGCGCTATGCTCGGAGCAGAAAGAGTCAGGCATTGCTCAGCAGAAGAGGACAAGAGGACAAGCGAGACATTTAAACAGCTGTCGCGCTTGCCTTCTTTGTACATCATCGCTTATTGGTCTAATTCTCTCCATTTAGCCTCCCCTTTTCCTTCTCTGACCAACGAGAGCGATTCGGAATTATCCACACAAAGACTGGCTGAACATGACGGGGAATCCGCTCATAACCTCATTCAGTTAGCCACTGTTCTCGGTCTCTCCAATGCCTCTGCTCTCTCATTCTGTCAACATTCGAGTGAGCTTTCTCGATTAGGAGACCATTATGACCACTTTGCCAGCTACAACAAGCCCCTGAGAGAGGGAGGGACGTGCCAACTCCTCCCTTCCCACTGCCTCCTTCCCTCACTTCTTTTCTCCCCTCTTGAGTAGGTCACAAACCATTCTCTCGTCGTCACGCATTCCCTATTCTTCTTCGAGAGTAGATCTACTCTTGAAATTCCCTTAATTGTTCTATTTTCTCACTGCTGTTGAGCACTATACATTACAACAGTGATCTTCTCGAACCAGTGTACTATTAGTGGTAACCATGTTCAGCTAGAGTTCACATTCGTTAGTAAATTGACACCAGACATCTTTTTTCTCATCACAGAAGCGCGAGAAATAACGACGAGATCTGTGGGTGATAGATATCCCGCGCGAGAGCGAGCGAAGGAGGGAGTAGACAAACTCTAGTAGTACTCGGCGTAGAATACATTCGGGCGATGTAGAGATCCGCTCCACCTTACGCTCTATAAATTCTTCGAAGACCCCAAGATGTTTCATCTCTGATGGAGGAGTAGGCAAACTCCAGTAGTAGAGTATATTCTGTGCCTCTTCCTCCCATTATTCTCTTATTCCCCCACCTCACGAGTTGATAGTAATGTTGGCAACGCTTCTAGCCCGCGTCATATTTCAAGCTCAAAATTTACGAGTTATTTTACTGTTGCGGGCGACTATTTCGTGACGTATCCGATGTCTCATTATTCGCGGAGGATTACAATGCGCGAAGGAACCACGTAAGCAACCTAGAACGCGAGCGAGCCCGTTCAGGGAACAATGCCTCTTTCTTTCATCCCCTGCAGAATAATTATATACCAAGTCATGATCAATGTTCATCTCTAATATTTACCGTTTCGTCGTCTTCTCCTTCATTTCGCGCTTCTCTATTCTCACTTTAACGATGACGCGTGAAGACCTGTTCACTCCGCTCCCCACGTTCTCTCACCATCAAAGGAACGAGATAGCACGTGAAACGAGGAGGGTGCGCGCCTAACGCTCCTCCTTCCAACTCCCTTTTCTCATCACGCAATCTCTTTTGTTATATTCCCCGCTCTGCCCCATCTTCCTTCCCTGCCAACCAGAGCTAGTGGTGTTTCGGAATTGCTTAGACACGCTCGAAGCTCGAAACCTTGACTCCCCCACACTTCCACGTTTTCAGAATAGATTTCTCCTCCACAATTCTCTTTTCTATCAGCAGTATCTTCACTAAACCGCATAAAACTCTCCGAATTCACTAGCTTCACTTGAATTCACCCATTTCTGCGATCACTGATGTCCCATCTCGTTCCGAATTCCGCGTAATTCCTCTCTCAATACTGTACAACGACACTATCCATCACCCTCCACTGACACTTCTTCTCTATTTTCACCCTCCTCTCTCCAGACAATAGTAACGAATCGAGAACCGATCTCTCTATTTCACATGGTCTCTTACTGGTTAGAACAGCGAGCGCTTCATTCGCCTTCTCTAGACAATAGCTGTCCCTTCAATTATTCTCCCACTCTTTGAATCGACGAGTCTAGGCGTTCAGACGCACATTTCGTACATTTCTAACGACAAAACAATTGATCGTGCAGTCTGGAGAAAAGTGGGTCCTCCAGACCAACTAAGTCTGGAGCACACACAGTTCCGAAAAACGTGATCTTTATCTTTACTTTGTTGAGTCATGCTCAAATCTCTCCTTCTCATTCGTTTACGATGTTTCACCTTCTCTTATTGCTAGGGTCACATGGCAACTAATCAGAGAAAACATAGCGTATCAAATTAGGAGAGTCGCTCTGCGAATTATGCCCCAACATAATTCGCGGCCATAACTCTGCACCTAACTTGTCCCAAATCGTCGATCTCTCAACTTTCACGAGCTCCATCTCTTCATATTTTCCTCATTCTCACTCCGTCACACCCTTCAGAGATCATGCGCAATAGAGAGACTCAGTCTCGTCCATTGTCTTCCTCCTTCCCTTCATCAACCACCCTCTTGGCATCTAAAAGTGCTTCCGATTCCTGCTCGCCCACCAATACTTCCTAGTGTAACCTTCGTCAGGTCAAAACAATTCTGGGCTAGATACATCATCTCGCGATCGTCATTCCTGGCATTACGCACGATTGGCGTGAACTATTCAACGTAACTTTACAAATTGGCACTCTTGGAATGTCCGCACTCGTTAGTTGTGATGAAGAAGTCTCTCGTCTCTCTCCTCTTCTCCCATTCTCTGCAGATAACTGCATTGCGCCTGTTCCGGGATGGCCTTCAGCCCTCTTTTACTCAGTCCATCTATTCTCAGATCTTGGATTCTTGGGTGGATCATTGCTCCTTCTGCCTGAGCTCTCTACATTTCCTATGTTTTCTCGCCGGTTAGTCACCCCGATAGAGAATGCAAATAGTAGCTACCCTATCTCCGCCCTTCACTTAAAGTTCTTTCCGTCGCACGCTTCAATTACTCTCCTTCTCCTTCTTCCTCTTTAACCATTCTCTACCCACTTGATTTACCCTCTCCATCCACTTTTTCTCTTTAAAGATTCGACTGCGAGAGGTAACCAAACCCTTTCGATCGCTGCTTCCTCACTCGAGTAATGTTTCACCTCTCTCCTCTCCTCGCATTCTCTGTTCGTTCAGATAGAGCTAGAGAGCAGGCCAAAAGCATCACTGTCTTCACTCCAAATATCACTTGTGAAACGGACACTACGCAACACTGACATCACAAGCCTTCACAGCTTCCTCCTTCCTTCAACACTTGCTCATTCCATCGCCATTGTCTCTTCTCCTCTTCCTGACATCCTCTGCTAATTCCCAACTTGCTTCACCCTCCTACTTCTCCTCTTTTAGCCACCAGATAATCTCGACAACTTTCCCACTCCCACCGAAAAGGCCTCCTTCTTCATCCCCTCTCCACTGTTTATTCTACGTTTTTTGTCTGAATTCATAACTAGCGTATGACCAGCCTGCGTACTGAGGTCATAGTAGATCCAGAGTATGTATGCCATACGCAGAATCTGACACAATATTCTTCATGATTCCATACTCTGGGTGCGCAGAACTCTTGTTTTCTCATAATATCACCTTCATTCATATATCATTTCGGCATTATAAGGCCAACTCATTCACTGGTCAGACAGTGCGAGAAAGTACGTCAACTGGAGAGAGTTCGGGGCATTACTCAAGTGCAGCTTCACCTCTCTCACTCCCACCTTATCATCATCCCCTATCGCTTATCCCCTTATCTCCTCTCATCCCTCTCGCTTCACTGATACTGAATAAACAGAGCTCTCTGTCGACTCTGTGGAACGTACAATTGCGCGCCTGTCTATCATACCCCTTTTCTTTTGTTCAAAAATCCCCCTCATTCAACTATACTCTATCATTTCGCATCTCGACAAGTCTGTTATTGAGTCTGGACAGTGTTGGTATCTCCTACAGATCTCTGCCTTCCTCCCTCTTCTCCACTCCAAATCCGCCTGTTATCTCCATTTCATGCCTCGCAGCTCCGATAACTCGATTCCCTTCTTCTTCTTAGACTTCTCCACTTCTCAATCCTCGTACCTTCTACTCCTCCTCTGCTGCTCGTCCCATCAATGTTTCATTCTCCATCCTCCTAATTTCCCTCTTGTCCTTCACAGCCTCACTCTCACTTCAGATTCGCCGGGCCCTTCCATGTGAGATGTCCTCTCGCCTACTTCTCCTCCTTCTCTGCCTCATTCCACTCTCCAATGCCCATTCACAGTATATTCGTGAGTCTCTTTCTGGAGTGTTCCTAGCACGGCATCGGCCACTCGTCGAGACACAATAAGGGCCAAGACGAGGCGAAGAATGATAAGAAACCGTCATTGCATACTTGACAAGTGTGCGTGCGTGCAATAAACTGCCAGAATGTTGGCACTAAAGCGAGGGTGCAGATTGTTTCAGAGAAGGGGAGAAATGGAGTGCGCATCACTTTGCAATATCTAGCAGAATTTATCCATCTTCTTCCTCATTCTGGGAAGAAATGAACATACAAATTCAACAAACATTTTCAGCCGGCGGATCCAATCTAGTCGAGAAGGACATCCTCAACAAGATCCAGAAGCACTACGATCAACGGGTGCGACCGCCCGCCACCAATGCATCCAGTGAGCATTCCTTGCCTCGACTCCTTTCGACAATCAGTGGAAAAGAGAAGAAAAATCAGAGCCAAAAGTCCAGGATTCCTTGAATTACTCCATTGCAGTGCACAACGGCCCGGTTGTCGTCAACGTCAACATCATGATTCGGATGCTCTCCAAAATTGACGTCGTCAATATGGTTAGATACCTTACTTGAGCCCAGCAAAGGGATTGCTCTCATCATCTAATAATAACTGCTCGAACTACAACTCAATTGTACCCGCGCAAATTGGTCTCTAGAGAAAATAATACAAGGAATAGTAAGCGTCTGGTTCTCACGAAGCGCTTATTAGTGCTCAAACCGGTCTCCTAACGCAAAGGAATTCATGTGCACAAACTCAATCGATAACCACTACCGTATTCCAGGAGTACAGTATGCAAATTACGTTCCGCGAGGAATGGATCGATCGACGTCTGGCGTACGATCGATTCTTCGACAACGAATCTGACTATCCCAAGTACCTTACCGTGCCTCACGTCAAGAAGAACCTCTGGATTCCGGACTCCTTCTTTCCGGTATCGTAACCTTCTTTTATCGATTGAAAATCGATTTTCCAGACCGAGAAATCCGCACATCGTCACATGATCGATACGGAGAACATGTTCCTGCGCATCTATCCGGACGGCCGGGTGAGTATCGTAACCTTCCCAGATACGGTATCTGGGATACCGTAACCCTTCTTGATTCGCAGGTTCTCTACTCGGTCCGTCTCTCGCTCACCAACTCGTGCTCGATGCAGCTGCAGATGTACCCTCTCGACGTGCAAGTGTGCAACTTCGACCTCATCTCATATGCCCACACGACCAAGGTAGGGAGACAATCTAGATCTCTCCATTTCACAGAATCTATCTCGTCCTCTGACTACCTAGTGAGCACGAGATCACACGAAGCTCATATTATCTCACTATTACTAGCCAACTAGAGACAGTATGAGCTCTGCACCCTTGAAATATCACGTGCAGGGATTGCTGGATAGAGTTACCAGCAATAGCCCATCAATAATTGATCAGCAAGAGTGGGAGCGAACGAGGCCAACATGTGACACAGCGTTGCACAGACTTCGTCATAGTCCATGATGCAGAAAGATCACACTCTGATAGGGCACGGTAGATCAACAAATCAATCGATAATCACTTCAGGACATCGTCTACGAGTGGACTGATACACCGGAGACTAAGCCCGTGCAGCTCAAGGACGGTGTTGGACTGGATCTGCCCAACTTCCAGGTGAGAATTCGCTTTCCATACTACTTGGAAATTTAGAGCTCCAACATCTCCATATATTTCCAATCACCCATTACCCACAATTCATCCATGTTGGTTTGGGCAAAAAAAACACACATAATCCTCAATTAAGATTAATTAATTAATTAATACAATTAAGCTCGATGGCGTGCCGCCCGTTAACAAGGAGTGCACCTCCATCACCAACACTGGCAACTACGACTGCCTGCGTATGCAGCTGATCCTGAGGAGACAGTTCAGGTTCGATACCGTACCCTCCGCTACAGTACCCTGATCAATCCAATCAATCGATATTCCAGTTACTATCTCGTGCAACTGTACGCGCCCACCACCATGATCGTCATCGTCTCGTGGGTCTCCTTCTGGATCGATATGCACTCGACGGCGGGAAGAGTCGCGCTGGGAGTCACAACCCTGCTGACCATGACCACTCTGGTAGGTCTACCGTAATCCAGTTAGATTACTGTACCTATTCGATCGATAACTGATTGTAACTATCGATTTCCAGCAATCGGCCATCAACACCAAGCTGCCGCCCGTGTCCTACGTCAAGATCGTCGACGTGTGGTTGGGAGGTACGCGTTTTTTTTCTTAGAATGATATAAATAAATATGCAAAAGACGTTTTCAATGACTACTCGAATAGTAGTTAGGTGTTTGATCTTGCGCATCAAGTAAATTAAAGATGCCCCTTTTCAGCGTGTCAAACATTCGTCTTTTCTGCTCTAATTGAGTACGCATTCGTCTCGTATCAAGACTGCGCACGACAGCACGAGAAGAGCATGAATGCGAATACTGTCAGGAAGGTGAGACACCCTCCTCTTTTCGCACACTCCTTGATACTATGCTCAAACTTTTTGCTAGCAGGATGGTATGGTTTAACGATAGTGGCGCATAGTGCCAGTGACAAATCAGCATAGGCAATGCGTGGAATGAAGAAAGACGCAACATTCGTACAAGTATCAGTGACGCAAACGCAAACATTGTTCAGGCGCAAAAACGTCGGAATCAAATGGAGATGCTAGAGGATGCTGATATGTACCAACCGCCTTGCACTTGTCATTTGGTGAGTGAATCATTAATTAAAGCTTTAGCCAATCCATTAATTATTAATTCAGGGCGAAACGAGGCCTCCTAGTTGGTCGGAAAAGTTCCGCAAGTACTTCGAGAAACCAGACTACCTACCGGCAAGGATCGATTTCTACGCTCGGTTCTTGGCACCATTAGGATTCCTTGTGTTCAACATTATCTACTGGAGCAGTTGTTACATTATGACTAGTGCTGTCGAGAAGGAGCTCAATATCACTAGAATACCTAAATAATTAGTCGAATTGATTGTCACCTCGCTGTATTTACACTGAACTGTTTCGAAACTAATTCTTTCGTTACACTTCAACGCTTATTTCCCAATTTCGCCCCTGCGGGTTTACGTTACGGAGAAATGATAGATAGCTCTGAGAGACGCACCTATCCATCTCTCAAGGATTTGTCACCACACACTTCGAATAACAAGCTGTAACCCCCGTTTAATCAGATGACATATCGTGTATAGACCATTCGCCATTCGACAGCATAACTAACAATTGTGCACGTTCGGGTTGACTTTGTTGTTTCCCTTCCTTTTCCCTCGTCAGTAGTGGATGATTACTTCCGATAATAAAGCAGTCTCTCTCAGTACTGGAGCCAGAGCAAAGAAGAAACAGAACAGAAAAGACAGAACGTCGCGCATGAATGCAATGATGGATGAAGTATTAACCCCACAGGATGAAAATAGAATGCTCCCTGTTTAGACGAGCAATATCACAAGAAACAAAAATCAGCGCACTTTTCAACCAAGGCGACGTTTCCCATTCGGCGCACCACCCTCACTCACTTGCACACGCCGATGTTGCAGTCGCGGCACCACCAGAACTCGATGGCGTCGCTGCTGGAGGCGGCAGTGGAGGAGTCATCGAGGCAGAAGGAGCACTCCGAGCATCGCAGCTCGATCCGCCGATTCAGCATGCCTAGAATCGATAATTAGCGTGATAATTAGCACGGCTGAGGCGATTTACTCGCGACACAACCTGAGAGTTACAATAGACAACGATGCGCATAAAAGGGATAAATGAAACAAGAAAGAATACTTACAAACACCTTCGCCCTAATCATTTGCAACCTAACCTGTTGCAGACTTGTTGGGACCAGTGATTACAAGAATAACAAGCAAACGTATTACGCAAGAAGAATGAAAGAACGAATGAAATGGTGAAACAGCGAGCGTGCCTTAAATGGTCCATTAACTCTCGCAGTGCGTTGTTGCAGCCACACCCGCTTGTAGCGAACGAGTGTAGCAACTAGGGATGAGCAAAGGCAAAACAAAACGCGAAAATAGAACGCGCCAAGAGGAGGGAAACAAGCGAAGCAACTTCGATACGAAAACAGATCAATAGTTGAGGGAAGGAATACAGTAGGCCAATTATGATATATTTGAAATGAGAGAGATTGAAAAGTGAGTTAATATGTTTATTTTTTTATATCTACGCAAGGCAGCCGATTTTTGGTAAGGAAGGAACCAATCATCATCAGTTTTTGCAACATCTCTTTTCGTGCATTGAATTAAAGCACCGTGAGAAGCTCATTTGTACGAAAAGCGCACAAAAAAGGATGCATGCAAAAAGGTGAGCAATCGCTGGCGAATGAAGCAGTAAAATGATGGAAAGGCGAGGAAGGAGAAGAAGGAGGAGGAGGAGGAAGGACGGCAGGAAATGGAGAGAAAAAGAGAGCGATTGTAGTGATTGAATGATGGGTTGAGAAGAGACGGAGAGAGGGAAGGGATGGACACAAAAGGTCAGCAATTCCTCACACGAGTTCGTTCTACTGACACACGAGTCAAGGCGAGAGGAGGAGATTGAGGGATGCATTCTCTCCAATTCCCATGCTCTCTCGTCGATCAGAGAGAGGAGAGCGCGCGCTGTCAGGAAAGGATTCGTATGAATGATAGAGGAGGGATGGAGTCAGGCTCTCTCAATTTCGCGTGCTCTCTCGCCGGTTATACAAAGCGAGATAGCGTGTGAAATGGAGAGAGCAGAACATTGAAAGGAGGGAGAAAGATTGCGACTTTGCGTGTCTTGCAACAGAAAGGAACAGCGTCATTGAATGCAATGAGTTTCAGGCAGAATACGAAAATGCGAGGATGTGACCAGGATTGATTGCTTCAGGTAATGAGGAAGAAATCTCAGTTCTTCACTAGCAAAAAGCTGATTTGAAGTCATTGAGAACATAGTAGATTCACACAGGAATGTGCTCGCAACAGAGATCGCGAGGAGGATTAGCGAAGAGCAGTGGGAGAAATGGTCTACGTTGATCCGGCAATTAGTTTTAAGTAGATATCTACAATGGTAAATTCAGTCAAAGATTCTATCCGAATTAGCTACACAATACCTTGCCCAACAAAGCTGAATCGCGGATACAATGGAAAGCATGCTGCAAAAATCGATCGATTCTCAAATGTCCAGCAAAGTTGATCAAAGAGAAATGTACATAATAATACAAGAGCAGAATCGAAACTAGGCGGATTACTTAGTAGTCCAAAAAGTATTGACCCTGCGTGGTTACAATGGAATGCACAACTGAAAAGTAGGCGGATTATCGTCCAAAAGCATTCGATCGGAATGCGTAATCGTGTTACGGTGTGTTTGTTGTGGGGTGGAAAGGAAGGGAAAGAAGACCTTGACAGTGCTCATGATAGCGAAACGATTCGGTCTCTCGATTATGTGTGATCTCTTGCAGGTGAGCCCTTTACTCGAAAGAAAGAACGACGTTGAAAAAGTTTTGATCTGATCATTTCGAACGCTCTCTTAGCAGTCAGACACAGTGATAGATAGTAACGATGCAAAAAAAGAGACTATGCAGGAGAGTGCGCAGAATAGAGAGAGAGAGGGGTCATACTATCGCTCGTAAGAAGGGTTGTTGGAAACGTTGCAAAAAGAGCGATGGGCGGGTCAGGAATGTGTCAGATGATGACAAGATTGATGACTGAAAAGAAAGGTGACAGATGCACTTATGGACGTAAGGCCAGAAGGTCAGTTTTCTTCCACTTCTTTAACAAAGAAGGACAGCTAAGTGATCAGAACATATGTGCAAGTAAGAACAATGAGAGGATGAAAAAGAATCGTAAACTGAGTCGTGATCAAGGTGGAAGAAAGGGCGTGCACTTTCTCAGAAGGTGCAAGATGCACAGATAAAAGGGCATAAGTCATGAAAAGCATGCGATAATTTCACAAGGAGGCGTCAAAATGTCACTTATCGGATCACTTCCCGCCCACGCAAGGGAAAAACCTCATGACAATTCTAACAGAATGCGGCATTATTTAAATCTCTTGCAATGAAATGATCAGAATCAGTCTAGTTCAAATACATGGGTAAGCAGAGGGCAAATGAGGCAGAATCTAGACCAAACGAAGGAAAACCTCATGACATCCTCGTAGGTTGTAAAGCCCTCAACAGATACACGACCTTTGTGTCACAACAGCAGGATTATCCGCCTCTTTCTCTAGTTCTCCCGTTCTCTCCCTCTCTCTCTTTCTCTCACTCTCTCGTGAGAGATTGCGTAAGATCTGACCAGAAAGTACTTGCTCCATTCAGTACACTCTCTCGCTATGTCTATCAGCTGATAGCAGCCGAAGTGACTAGCTCTCTCTACTTCGCATTTACTCTAACCTGGAGAAACAGCTGATAGTCCACATGAGATGGAGAAACAGAGATCATCATTACGCAGATTTGAACGAGAAGGCTGCGACTCTCTTCGTTATTCACGATCCCTATCTGGCCGGGTAGAATGAGAGACTATGCAGATTGCAGAGAGTCAGGATTTCCCACTTCAGTTTGATCTATCGAGGATCAGACTGAATGAGAAGTCCAACGGATTAGAGAGAGAGAGAGAGCCAGATCAACGAGGACTCGGATCACATCTTGTCGCGATACACGAGTTACACCGCAAGATTAATTGGCGAGCATAAGGGAGAGGATGTGACCGCATTCGCTCCTCAAACCTCCTCAAACGATCTCGACCTAGTGCGACTATCAAATGAGAATATAAATGTAAGAAGATTCCATCACTTGACCCAAAGACACTTTGAGTACGAAGATCCCAATCCCCTCCCTAAAGTTGCGTCCTGCAGGGCCATTGCCTGATGTCAGGATAAATCTGTATCTGTATCTGTATCTGTGACCGCATCCCTGGATCAGAATTAATGAATGCATTTTGCCTTGAGGAATTACCTCGCTGTAATGATAGAGCGAAGCAGTTTATCAAGCTTGCCGAGATGGGTTCAAGGAATGAATTCAAACTATCACACCAGGTGATGAATAGATCACATGAATGACATCGAAGCAATCGATCGATTTGGTTAAACCCCGCGCCTCTTGATCACTGATTGTAGAAAGCATAGAAAATAAGAAAAAGAAGAAACTAAAATGCGTGAAATGAAGGAGGCAGGAAGTTTGAAAAATCAAGTCAATCCATCACTAGAAGCTAGAAATGATGAAATGTTGGTTCAGGAAAGATTTTGCAAGAAAGAATTAGGAATGAACTGAAGTTCGTAAAGAAAGAAGAAAGGGAATGCGAAGAGAAGAGGACCAATTCCTCATTTTCGCACTCTCGCAAAGCCCAAGCGATCATTCATCTGTTCTTAGGGCATGGGAGCGAGACGCGTGAGATAGAGGAGGAGAACTGGGAACTTCATCTTTCATTTCCAAGAATGAGCTTCATGTTTCATTGAAAAAAAAGAAGCCATGAAAATATTTGGCAATGATGAGGGTGTCGAGAGTGGTAAAAATATTCGAAAAAGGTAGAATAGTATGATGGATGGTCAGACGAGTCATAAGCATCACATCAGCGTTCTTTTTGGTTATAGTCGCAACCGAAAAAGACTGATCTTCTGCGAAGAGGCGCGAAGAGATTGTGAGTTTCACGCAATCTCTAATAAAGGACGAACGAGCAGAGAGTAATGATGGGCTTGCTCCCTTTAGAACAAAAATTAAGCAATAATTGGACTTGCTAAAGCTGCGTTCCGAGAATACGCTCTATTCAGCATCACAATGAAAAAGGAGCCTGCAAACCGGGAACCTCTCTCTCTCTCTTTCCCTTTTAGTGATAAGTCGAGTTTCACAAGCTATTCACGACCTTGATCACAGGAGAAAGGTGATTTGAACGACAGGGATATGGGCAAAAATACGAATCGGCCATGTTTTTGCTTGTGAGAGGCCTGCAAACCGGGAACTTCTCTCTATTTTTCTCTCGTTCTCTCGTTCTCTGCCCCTCCTCCTCTTCCTTCTGGAGGTACAGAGTAGATTAGATGCAGATTGAGAGGAGGAGAGAGGGGAGAGAATGGAGGAGACCCCGCTCTCTCCATTTCACGCAGTCTCTCGCTCTTACTGACCGCAAGTTTGAGGAAGAAGAAAGGAATGAGGCGCGTATTCTAAACAATTGAAGAGGGTGAGAGGAGAGGATGTGAGAGGCGTAAGGAGGAACTTTGCAGAAGAGGAATGAGAGCCGAATAATGCGTATCAAATGATGAAGGAGCGAGGAATAATAAGATGTGCTACACAATGAGTGAAAAAGGAATAGAGTTTTGCGTATCATTCAATAGAAGAAGGATCATACAGAATTGATTTGATGCGGGAATGGTTTTCTCTACCCAAAACTAGAAAGGATGCGGAAACGAGTAAAATTTTGAATGAAAGCCTGACAGTGGAAGTTGATATGGGTAAGGAGGACTCACTGGTGAGAGGGAGGGGATGGGACGGATGAGTGAGTGAGAGAGACGGAGGGGTTGCGAGTTACAAAGGTTTGTGAAATGCGAAGAGGAGAGAACTGAGGGACGAGAGGGAATGAGAGAGGCAACTTCCTTTGTTAGAAAGAGCCTCAGAGATTGGGCTGGAGATAGAGAGGTAATTGAAAAAGGGGGAGAGGCGCTAACTAAAATCGGCTACTCAGATCGCTTACTATACGGTTGCGATGTAGCTGAGATAAAAGGCTAAATGAGGATTGTGTTTCAGCAGTAGCATGAAATTAAACGACTCGAATTTGCAATAAGTAGAGCGCCCTCCGTTTAAAAAATACATCCAAGATACAAATTTCCAGCAGAAAACCTGCGCAAACTATTAAGAAAGGAATCAAGTTCACGATTTCTGTCTAAAGTCCGAGTCAACGCTTGCGCTGATTTCGTGATCGCACAATTTCAGATCTAATCGGAGTGGTCCACACAGAATGGAGAGGGCATGTGCTTCGAAAAACGGATAAGAAAAATAAATCCGTCATTGTGACGATGGTCTCTCAGAGTTTTTGGCTGGAAATTATAAGACTTCGACTGGCATCGAACCAACTAAAGTCAGGAAATTTCGTACTCGCACAATTTCAGATCGCCCTCGTAATCGGATACGGCCACGATTCGCGATCAACACTCAAAGGAGTGCGCCTCTCTCCGATTCGCGTGCTCTCTTGCCGATCAGATGAAGCGAGAGATCAGAGAAGATGGAGAGAATCTCGATCAAAGCACTTGAAGCAAGAGGGCGATTCGTAATCAGAGAGAGCGGGATGAATTGAGAGAGAGAGGAGTCAAGAGGTCGGAGTAAACTAAGGAAGAGGTGAGAGATGAGAGGCGGAGGGAGTTAAAGAAACGAACGGATTGCGATCGAATGAAATCCATACTGAAGCGCTCATGAAGCATCGACCCTGTCAATATTTCGCGAATCAGAGAAAGGGGTGGTTAGAAGTGAACTAATGAAAGAGACGATGATCGAAGAATCCGAGGTTGATTATGAAGGAGGCAGAGAAACGATCAGTGGCTTGAATGGTCGAGTAGAAGAAAAAACAAAATTCTCACGAACAATGCAATTTCGCGCATCGGGCAAAGGTAGATAGTAGGGTTGGCAAAAAGAATTTCTCCCGACCGCTTTTGAGGGGAAAATGAAGAGTGGAATGAATCTGTAGGTGAGAGTAAGCGCAGAATGAAGATTCAATTGAATCTTTGAGAGATTCAAATGAATCTTTGTTTTCTCAGGTCGGTTTTTAGAAGAGATACTTGCTTCACAGGTCCAGCGTGGCGCCCTTTGACTGTTCACGAACCATATCTGATAATATCGGCCTCAAAAATACTTGGTTACTGGTCTGTTTTTACGGGGTCTCCCTCAGGGATATTCTCAGCAGGTCATGATAAAATGGAGGAAAAGAATGTCTAGTGCGGCCAATTGAATAAAATCAAGCATTAGATCGTGAAAATCGTGTAGCGACTTTCCCTGATACCGTATTTTTGTTTTTGGATTTACCCGATCCTAGATTTCAAAAGAAGAGAGAAAAATATGCATCCCAAAATCATGAAGAATCATCCAGTATAAGAATCGGCATGAAAAAGAACCTGGGAATATTATTTGTTTTGCGAAAATCGGAGTTTGCACCAGAGATTTTCGATCAAAGATTCAAATGAATCTCGATTCAAACGAATCGATTCATTTGAATCTCTCGACCGCGCGATTCAACTGGGAATGATTCAGATTCAATGTTGAGATTCTTTTTGCCAACCCTAGTAGATAGGTAAACTGAAGTGAAGGGAGGAGACGGAGAAAGAGTCGATTGAATTGACGCGTCGTCTCATCATCTATCACTTTCTCTAGCACCAACTGATCAGGCGGAACCGAGAGCGCATGTTATCTGCTCGCCACAAAGTAACAGGTGGAGGCTGCGGAAGAAGAAGATGAACGAGTTGATGAATTGAGGGCCAGAGACGCTCTCTCCATTCTGCATACACTTTCGCTTCGTCTTATCTCCTAGAGAACAGTGGTAACAGAGAGACAGTGAGGCCTACTCAGTGGCAATGAGATTACGAGGATGGAAGAAGAGGAAGGATGGGAGGACCGGGTACTGTTTGTCAGAGTAGGACAGGGAGTTGCAGTAAGAGTAGGTTGCTTTCGAGGGAATTAGCGACTTACTAATCAGCAGAGCCCTATGACCATTCTCCAACGTTGAGATACGCGTGAAACACATCGTACTACAGTCCAATCATCAGTACTGGAGACTGACCGTTGTTTGCAAAGGATGAGTCCACTAGGGCATTTATACTAGGGCTGACCCAACTGATATCGTGCATGACTGATACTCTTTATGACCACCCTGAAAGATCAGCGTGTTTGTAGATAGTTGGACACTAGGTCACTGAAACTGAAACAGTCAATACCAAACTACTGCCTGAGCTGATACGAAACCTTCTTTTATGATACCGAAAGCACTCTCGTGTTGTTCTATTACTGGTAAGGACTAACTGATAAGGACTGTAAGAAACAGTATACGACTCCTGACCGAGCTGATAAGTGGCATAAGACAGCATTTTTCTATGATGTACCGACTGATTATCGTGTTCGTAGTATGGCTCTCAAGATAGCTCTCACTATCACTGATAATGAACGAAAAACATCACAGCGCTCCCGACCCTACTGATGAGATGCCTAACTGATAAGAGGCCTTTTCATGACCCGCACACATCTTTGTAGCATGACTCTTCTATCACTGTCAGTGATAAGAAAACAACAGTGCATGCCGCTACTGCCTGAGCTGATACGAAAGATGGTAGTCAATCTCTCATGATTCCGACTGATAACCGCGTATCAAGTAGCTATAGCAAACATGAAAAGCCAGGCTAAAAAACGAACTCAGATTCAGGATTCCGAAAAATTTGTAAACAGCAAGAGACGAGAAAATGGTTGAGTTTCAGAGTGCCTACAAAATTCAGAGAAACAGGTTGCCAGCAATTGATATTTCATCGATAGCAGAAAATACAAAAAAATCTTATTATCGTTAGCACGAAGAGGTCCTCTTAACGATAGAAAACGTCTATGCAATCAGATCAGGGGGTTCTCCGTTCCGCCTATCGTTTCCAGAATCTCATCTTGAGATCCTTTCCATTATACAGAAGCTATCGCAGGTCAGACAGAGCGAGTTAGTGCATGAAACGAAGAGACTGACCCTATCATCCCCTCCCGGTTCGCGAACGGCCTATCACGAACAGCGCTCTGGTTTGTGTGATGTCCCCTCCCGGTCTCCTCTCCCCTCTCCCTCTCCCCTCACTTCTCCTACTCATCCCTCATCTGACGTCTTCCCAAACAAACAATGGTCTCCCTCAACCTCTCTCCCTTCTAAAAGATAGCGCGCATCCCTCATCCTGGAGGGTTTTGAGAACGGAGGGGGATGAAGAACGTGACACTTAGCGGAGTTTGGATCACATGTGATATATTATGAAACAGTCGTGAATTTAGAAGACAAAATACAAACTACTTTCCAGACAGTGATTAGATGTGGAGTTAAGGCAAACAATGGCCCCTCGCACCCTCTCTTTCTATAAAAGATAGCGCATCCACCCGCGCGCTTGGAGCACTAAACGCATTCTGTGAACGGGGATTCGTTGAGGTTTCGAACACTGCAAGATCACTTAGTGGACTTGAATTACAGGATGAGTGATAGTGGGAAAGCCGGCGAAACAGTGATGAAAATCGCACAGAGAAGAATGAGCACACTACACTCTCTTGGCGCTGATGTGCTAGCAGAAGTGTTGCGATTTCTCGGAGAAAAGGTTGAGAAAGATTGTGCGTACGAACTGAACAAGGCTCCAGGAAGGTGCATTGCATCAAAACGCGCCGCGAAATGCCTCATAAACGCTGATTGAAGGCCGCACTTTTCAAATCGACTGCATTCTTGCGAAATAAGCTCCAGCTGGCAGACGAAATTTCAACTAACAAGCAAATTACTGCACAATAATTAATACTCAGAAGAACAAGAACGGAAGCACAGGCCATTGAAAGAGTACAACACCGTAAATTACTAAGACCGGTCAGAGAGCGCTCAAACTCGAGAGACCGCGAACATTACTTGCAGCAGTAACGGGGAAAGAGAATGGACCGGCGAGGGAGCGAGAGAAGTCATTATGAGGAGAAAGGAAGGAGGAAGGGGAGGGGAGGAGGGGGAGTAGATTAGTGGAGGACAGAATATGATAGATGGATGGCCATTTGACAGCGAGAGAAGAGGATATGAAAAGGACTCATGACAAGGCGCGTTTTCATTGGGATAGTGGAGGTCAAAGCAAGATGGACAATGCTGGTCCTATCCGTTCCTTAATCGGTTCGGAACTAGCAAAATCTATATTGAATGAGACTGCTGAACCTTGAGGTTAGAGCTAAAAAATGAACGAGAAAAGCGAGAAAGCGTGCAACTGAGAGAGGAGAAGTCGGTCGGGTAGTCGAAGGTTGGGAATGACCACTCCTTCCCTCCCTCCTTCTCTCCCACTGGAAGGAAGAAGAAAACAACCTCTGAGATGACTTGTAGGAACGGTCGGAGTGAAAGAGACTCTCCGCTCTTCCGTGCTCTGTCTGCTGGTCAGAGGAACTGCACAGCGAGCATTCGAGGAGAGAAGCTCACTAGGAACGGTCGGGGAGGAGAAGGAGAGACCCCATCCCCCGGTAATAGTCTGTAGGAGAAGAGGCGAACATGAGTAAATTTTGTTGCTACCAGGACGCTGTCCGGAAAACAGTCTCTCTGTTGCCCGACAGACTGATTTGAATGGTCGGAGAGGAGGAGAAGGAGAGGGAAAGGGACAGACAGTTGAGAGGCAGAAAAGAGAGTGAATTCTGTTTCCACCCCCTGGGTTATGGTCTGACTGCCGAGGAGGAGAGGCGAACATGAGGAACTTCTGTTTCTACCATCACCCTCTTTCTGCCGGCCAGACAGTCAGTTGAGAGACGCAGAACAGTAGGCAAAAGAGAGATGAGGAAATCCTTTTATGCCGATTTCTCAGCACAGAAATGGTCAGACGCGACAAGAAGAGTGGAACATGTGGGGATGAAGAAAGACGTTTTTGCGTCGCTCGTTTTCTCTAGAAATCTGTGGTCACTCGGCAAAAAGCTTCGTGCCTAGCCCGAACTCTCTCACAATTGTGTGCTCTCCAGCACTGTGCTTTATCGTCTACGCTCTCTCACAATTGCACACTCTCTCATCTCTGTCTTTGCAATCTCTCCGTTCTCTCAGAAGAAGCTCGAGAAATCTGTGGTCACTCGCCGCGTGCTAAGCCGGGGTAAAAAGATGTGGGCTCTGCCACATTCGACAGACTTTCGACGCAATTTCCTTTCGTACTGAAGCTTCTAGAACGTGAGCGGTCACTAAATCTTTCACAATGGCTCATCAATGTGGCTGCTTCTCTAGTTTCTCTCCTAACTCTCTGCCACTCCCAGGAAAAGCCCAGCGTCCACTCAACCTCCTAGTAATATCTCTATAACCGCAGTCGAGCAAGGCGAAATAGAATTGCAAACTGAGAGACCCCAGCTTGGAAATTGACCACTCTCAACTGCTTGCCAACAAGACACGCGATGGAACGGATACGAGCGGTGCGGTGAAACGTGAATGGAGGGCTAAGAGGACCAACAATGAAGGAGCGGGAACAATGGTCCAGTTGAGTTTCGCTCGCCATTATATTGTGGCTGAGGAATTAGTTTATCAATTGGTGTATCTGTGCGACTCAAAAAAACCTTTAATACTCATCGGATTGTGAGCGAAAAAGTAAATTGGAAAGGATGCGAAGTATGAAAGAAGAACCAGCTAGAGAAGGGCAACGGAACAATGCGCTTTGCCAAAATCGCTATTCGTGTTGAAATGAGTTTCGCGCATCGTTGAATTGTTGATAGAGGGAGCATCTAGGATTCCGACGTTGTCGCCATTCTAATCAAAAAGAAAAATACTCAGACACGAACGAGAAAGTATGCATGTTGAAGAGAGACTCGAGGAGTAACGTGGAACACAAGAAGAAAATGTCTTAAAAGCGTTGCGGTGGGTTGAGATTCACGCATCATTCAATTCATGATAGAGGAGGATTCCAGTAATGCTCAGCGGTTGCTCACGATTACAATAAATACCGAAACGCGAGTGAGATAACACAGCAAACTCAGAGAGCACAGGCCCATTGAACAAGAAGAAGGAATAAGAGCGTCCTCTCTCTAGGATGTGTTTATAGAAGACCTCTGCTCCTCTCTTTCTCAACTTGATGGAGGAACTCACTCTCTCAATACCCTGCGCTCTCTCGTCTCCACGTCAGGCCTACATGACTGCACTCTCTCAATACTCCACGATCTCTCGCTCTGTCTGACTGTACAGTGAGTGGTAAGGATCGATAGACAAGTTGAGAGAGGAAGAAGGAACATCTCTCCTCTTCCTCTTCTTCCTCTCCCAGAGGACCAGAACAGACTCCTTCCTCCTCTCGATAACTCATTCCAATGGGTCGAGCGAGTTTTGTTGTCGTTCTCCGCATTGCGCCCGCTATCTCGCAGGATTCTCGCAGTCAAAATTAATTAACTGTCAGAGAACCTCGCAAGCAGTGCAGGGAATGAAAGCTGTGAGATAGTATGGACTATGGAGAGGGTCAGAGAAAGAGAGAAGAATAGTGGAGAGAGACCCTGGGAACAGTAGCGCCATAGTGCGAGAGAGGTTAGCCTAATGAGAGAGTATGGCAACAGCGGAAGAGTCACTGCAATTTGGGCAAATTTTAGAAAGCAAGAAAGTATGAAAGCAGTTTGGAACTGAGAGCTGAAAAGGAGAGTGAGGACAGACCCCGGGATCCCTGGGAACTATCACGCCAGAGTGCGAGAGTGGTCTGTGGCCTAATGGGGATGGACAGGGTGTGGGAACGGAGAAAAAGTGGAGAATAAGAAGGAAGTGCATTCATAAATAGGGCAGCATAAACCTAACTTTGAGTGATGCTCGTCACAGAGTGATAAGAAGTAAAAAAATTTTGGAATTTGCGCAAAGTTGCAATTATAAAAAAAGATATTGTGAAAGAACTGGAGACAATACAAATTCAAATAAGGGAACGCAAAGACGGAAAGCGGAAACCGCCAAAAATGCCCATAGGAAAGGCTCTCGGGCTCAAAGGGGAACGCGCTGTCCGAATTAGTTTTCTGTAAGGTGAGATATTTCTTACTAAGCACTGGCAATAGTAGAATAAGAGGAACACGCGGAAACGCTTCAACGCGGCCCCTGCGGCAAGTCCAGCAAAGGGTTCAAAGGACGCGCTCTCTGTGTGCGGGTTCAATTCGGGAGTGAGGGAGGTAACTGAAATGTGAGACACGCGAGAGAGAGAGGGAGGCGGAAATGGGCAAGGGGAGGTCCGATCTCTCCATTATCCACGTTCTCTAGCTTTCTCTTACTGGTTTGACCATTACTCGAAACTAGATATCAGGGTGTTTCGACTGATTAGACTGTCGTTCTAAGACAACGCAAGATGGAACTGGTAGGGTAGGCCTCAGAAAGTCGCAGCTTGAGAGTAGCCACCCCACTCCCATGGCACTACCCTGCAGTGAGTGACTAGTGTCGATTGTGTAATTAGGGAGCAAGGGGGGGGGGGGGGAAGTGATCGAGATAATTCAATGAGTGCACACTCCATTCACGATGGAGAAGCACTCTCTCCATTTCTCATGCTCTCTCGCTCCCTCTGACCCCGACGCATTCACAGAATCAGAGCGTCATTCACGGAGAGTGGCCACTGGAGAGAGGTCAGAGGAAGCTAGTAATAGGGTTATGTAACTCGGTGCTTCCGAGAGTTGGTTAATTCCACGGCATTGTACGTGAGGAATGAAAAGGAGTAGTGAGTAAATGAAAAAAAATGAACAAACAAACTGCCGAATAAAATAAACGAGAAAGCGAATTGCAATAGGAGCAGCTTCGGTTCGTGTCAAATCTCACTGCCCAATTTGTTTTAAAGCTGAAAATTGACAGGTTAGACGATACTTCGAAACGGTTATAAACATGAAAAACGAGGAACGCGACTTGAAAGTTTAAATTTATCCTGTTTCATCCTCAATCATCAGCAGCATTTCGAAACAATCATGTAAACTATAAATCAGAAGCCATCATCAACAGAAGACAGAATGATGACACGAAACCTGTCTATCTTGTGAAAGAACGCGATAGAAAAAGTGAATCAACGGCATTTCTACATACTGAATGAAGAAAAAAAAACGATGGATCGTGCTAGAATACGCCTTTTTCGTTCCCATCCTCTACTTAGGAGCCATCCCAAATGATCTGACTCATCCTCTAGTTCGTCCTTCCTTCCTCCATTTCTGCACTCTCTTGATCCCGAATGCTCTCTCGCCGATCATACAGGACGAGAGAGCGTGCGAAATGGAGAGAGTCAGATACGTCTTCCTCCATTCTGTTTGATCTGTCCGACGAGTGCTTCGATTCGGGGCGATCGCCACTGTTTCGCTTATCTCCGCCGATCCGTCATCACTACTTGAACCCCGTGTTATCCGGATGGTCTATGATCAGTGATGGATGAGCGTAAATGGGTAAGTGGAGAAGACGATAAAGAAACATTGCTCCATTGTGTTTCGCTTATCTCCGCACGATTTGATGCCGTGGAATGGTGTGGACATCTCCGAAGATTTACTTGAACCCTGCGTTCTCTGGTCCCTCATCATCAAAGTGATTTTCTGGGCTCCAAGATGTGACAATAATGAGTTTCAGCGATCGTAGGAAAGATCGCAACGTTTATCGGAAATGATTGTTGCGTCTGCCGTACGAACTATTAAAAACTACCATGCTTATCCGTATTCCCATTTCCGTTGATTCACCTTATCAACTCTTCTTGAACATTTTCTGATACACTCTCGAAGCTTCCAAACTGTAGACTCGCCCACAGTATCACCCATTGTACGAGATGACGATTGAAGATCGAATGGTGTTCCTCTCTCCATTTCACATGATCTCTGACTTCTCTAATCCGAGAAAGAACGCACAATTGAGAGAGTCTGAGCACAGTTCAGATCTCTCTTTGTCTAGCCATCGCTAGTAGCCGACTCGATCTTTGTCTCTGCTCTTCACACAAACACCCACTCATTATCGGATGAGTGGTACTTAGTTTCCGTCGTCGAAACTCAAGTAAAAGGGATATTGTTCATCTTCATATCACAGGCAAGGACGCCAAACTTCAACTAAGCGTCTCTTTAAATGTAAAATGTGACAGCCTCCAAAACGATTTCAAACTACTATATTTCCACTGCTCTTCAGAGATGGGATGTAAAATTTCAAAGAGTCGTGCAGCATCAGCCTTCGACGATTCTCTCTGCGAATGCGCACGCGTTCCTCCAGGTATCTAGAGTTCGCAATTCGGGTAATCGTCTCATTTCGCACACTCTCGCATCTCTCTGACCGGCGAGATAGTGTGTAGAATGGAGAGACACCGTATTACTAACTCTACCACCAGGCGGCATGAGATACGGAGTGTTCCAATCGATGAAGAGTGCTGTCACGATGCCTCAAGTGCTGAAACAATATTGTGTATGTGCCTTTAGGTCTAGAACTAATTTTATTGAATATTTTCTCTGATAGAGTGGACAAGTTTCAGATAGGGGCTTTCTTCCACGACATATTCCGATTGAGCAATTCCCACTGTAACAATTCCCACTGTGATTTGAGAATATCGAGGCATAACTTCTCACAGCTGGAACTGCAGGCATGATTATGAAAGATTTCCCAAAAAAGTACGCTTGTTTCAGATCACTCAAACCTATTTCCTCGATTTCCAAGAGCTCTTTGTAACGTTTCCTGACATTTACTTCGCATCGATAGCTAGGTGAAGCAACTGAAATGGAAAAAAATCAGAATGAAAATTTAGAAAAGTTCTCTCCGGAATGGTGCTCTTTCGATTAGAGTTTCTTCCCATTTTTCGTGAAGTTATCAATGATGTTTCGGATATGGTATTTTCTTCTGATTTTTAAGCACAAATTTGCAAAACACAGACTCCAATCCTCAGGTGTTTGCTCTACTGGGAAGACGTGATCAAAAAGAGATTGACAAATTACCCCGATGAAGATGTTCCGGTTCGTTTTAATTCAAAACTAATTAATCAAACAATTCCTTTAGAGTTTGTGGTTCATGCGCTCTTCTGGATACCTTTCTGATCATCATAAGACAACCCACAAATGGTGGCAAGAAAGTTTTGATAATAATGAAGAGCCTGATGTGATGGGAGAGTACGATCTTACTGATTGATGATGGACTCTAAGTTATTTTCGAAATTGTCCACTATCACGAATAAAAACACCTTGTTGATCATCTTCGTTGCACTATTCGAATGCCACTGGGTAGAATGAAACTTATGATCTCTCGATCGTGGACTCATTCGAGATAGGAGCTGCCCGTTCTGACAACAAGTTGTCTAGACAGAGATCGGTGACTTCCGATCATCATCGTACATGAGACGGTTCACGATCTCTTTGCTAATTCAGTATTCGTCTCTTCGTTCGACCTTTTCCACTCCTTCCTAAACCTCTTAATTTCATCTCTACTTTTCTTTCCTTCAGATGACTAAAGGACGAAAGATCAATTTCAAGAGAAAATCCAATGCGCTCGAGGAACAACCTGTTCGAAAATCTACAAGATGTGAAGTGAGTAAATTATATAATTGACGTCTCTAATTGTAATTAGTTATATTTATTCTTTTCTTTCAGGATCACTTTTCACAGCTAAACGATGATTGTCTCTTGGAAGTGTTCAAGAAACTGAATCAGTGAGTCGAAAATATTTTAAATTTGTTTTAGATCAACTCCTTTTTTCTAGTAATGACCTCGATCAAATGGCACTTGTTAACAAGCGAATGAACGAGCTCTCGAAATATTCTCGCTCAAAGGCTGTCAAAGTCGAAGCATCCAATCTAGATGTTGCTCAGGTTAGAAATTCACAGCTCACATTCATTTCTCAATCTGAGCCAGTTCAGATCAATCCCCAATTCTTTCGAATCATCCTGAAATATGAGAATGAGGGTTTTCGCTTTCATATTGGCACAACTGATGTAGAGCCCTCAAGCAAATTGAAGCGCCTAAACAATCGAATATTACCTGTCAATGTAAGTCAAAAATTGTTTAATGTTCTTCAAAATGAGCAGAAAATTATCTTAAAGTGATATTCAAAATGAAAAAAAAATCGTAAAAAATGTAAAAATTCAGCTGATACAGTTTTTCGATCCGCAGCCTCAAGAAGACTCTGCAACTGTAGTAAATCAATTGAAAACTGTCCTGCACAGATTCGCGTTCAATACTTGCCGCTTCGTTGAGGTACCAGATATATTTATTCATCTCCTTTGATCAGCACAATTTTCAGATCTCTATCGATGACAACTTCATAGATTATTTCAAGCAAATCGCTTGCACCAGATCGTTTACTACATTCGCTTTCGTGCGATGCACATTTGACAAGAATCTCAGCCAAGGAGGGAAACAAAAGTAAACAAAAAAAAACGGAAAAAAATAAAAATATCGGAGTTTTTCAGATTTTGGTAGATGCTTCTTGCGGCAAGATCAACTTCGCTTCGATTCAATTTTCTTCACGAGAGAGATGCTGAGATAATCGACGAAAATTTTCTGCTCGCCTATTCGCAAGCAGTTCCGAATTCGGAAGTGTGGGTTGGCGATCAGATCAACAGTGATGTAAGCATCGGACATTCAACAAGTTGCACATAATGACATGTTCAGAGAAAACACGTCCGTGTTAGTGAGCGGTTCGCTCAGTGCTTATCATCGTTCAAAATTCTTCACGTGCCTCAATTCGTCGTAAATTCGGACTGGATAAACAAGACGCTTATGGTATTTTTCCTAATGACAACTTTAACCATTTAATTATCCTAACAATTCATCCATGTCAGGAACGAGTAGAGAAGAAAGAGTGTGGAACGTGGAAGATTCGCATGACTGATCAGATTAAACCAAGGGAAATTTGCGATGCTCCTGACTTTTCAATCACCTTCGACGAGTTGAATCAGGCAATCAGAACGGTGATGATCATTAAAGGAAGGAAGGGTCAAGCTCGAGTGATCACCCAGCTCGATTATGAAGATCGGAATCGGTGGCTGCTTGAGGCACAATTCTGGTGATTTGTTCAATTGCACTACTATGCGTTGCAGCTTCCTATGTATTCACTCCTGCTTGGCCAATGAATAAATGACTCTCCAGCACAAAATACACAAAATATTTCACATATAGTTCCCACAATATCTGCAAGCAAAACAATCGAGATATCCGGTGTTTACACGATTTATCTACTTATTAAAGGCACAGTTAGATAGGTAGTAGTTCCAGAGTGATAATTAACAGAGTTCACAGCACGGACCACTTCAAAAATGAAGCCACACCTCCGTGGAACTCCAACAATATGAGTAAAGATGGGGCAAGTCAATCAGTTTTACAACACCCGTCGAACAATCGAATGGAAAGAGATATGATAAGTGTGGAAGTGGCATAGATGGTTGATTGTGAGCCACCGTCTCTTCATTCTGCACACTCTCTCGTCGTCGCCGAGAGAGTGTGCCGAATGGAGAGACCGAGACTAGTATTTCGAAATTGGTTTTGTGTACTACAGTTGGCTAGTGTCTACCCTGGGGAATCAAAGGCGGTCTGTACAGTTAGGCTAGTTATGGTCGATCCATTCCTTGAACTCAATCGCGAGTCAGACAGGGCGAGAGAGTGTGGGAAATGGAGAGAGCGACATAAATAATCGATAGAGTAGTGTAGATATTGAATAGATTAGACGGCCGGTCGGTCGGGCACGTCGGAGTTCTCGGGGGCGAGCTGCAAGGGAACGATTATTTCAGTGCAAATACGCTTCTTCGTTTTCTGCTAAGAAGTTATGGATGTAGCAACCACAATTCGTCTAGAAGGGAAAACTCAAAACCTCATTTCTGTTGTACAGTTCGTTTTAAAAAGAAGTGGATGCTAGAGGTCACTAACCGTTCCTCTCACGGCCCTCTGCGGGTTGCTCCTCTGACGGGGCGAGATGCGGGGTCGCTTCTGCGAGCCTCGTGGGCTGCAATGGAAAAATTGTCCATAGAGATCGGGGTTTGGGATATGTTTCGTCATCTCTGTAAGACGATTCACTGTCTTCCTAGATTTATTACCGTGAGGATTGCTGCATTAAAAAAAATCATACAAGAGAATCTAGTTCTGATGATGAGCAATGCTTGTCTTACGTCGAAGCTCATCCCAGATTGTCCTTTCTAATAAATAATGATATAACCTAACTGGGGTAGGCTTTCCTGTCCCTAAGTTAGTCATGTTCTCATAAAAACTTACGTGAACGCCCATCTCAGCTTGTCCATGCAGATCAGAATAGCCGGGATGAAGATCAGTCCGTGGATGTTGCACAGCACGACGCAAATGATCATGATCTGGCACGAGACCTGCAACAATTATGATTATTTAAAAAAAAGACGGCTCATTCTCAAAAAAACGAACACTCTAGCTACTACACTAGCTCTAAAATCACGCAACACGTTCTATTGACTAAAGCAGGTAATCATGATCTGACAAGAATAGACTGGCCATTCACCCACAGCTATAATTTTACAACATTTTTTGTTTTTTTGTTGCAAAGCAAATGCTAGAGGAATCTGCGAAAAGAATCTTGCAACGTTTTCTATTGCGGTTGAAACATTTCCATGAACCGAATTGCATAATTGCGTTGAGCAATCGGATAACGTGAAACTCACATGCGCCATGTACAGGTCAATGAAGAGCAGTGAGCAGATGCAGAGGATCGTCGAGGTGGCGGCCTGAAATTGGGAAATGAGGAAATGGTTAGATGAATTCAACGTTATTTTTATTCTAAACAGCAGTCAACGAATGCAGAATGATGCAGTAAGAACTTTACTAAAAAAATCACCAGACCGCTATGATTTATCCTAAGAATGTCTGTACCTGCACAGCAGGGAAAGCGACGGACGAGAGACATTGAGTCAGGCGATCTTCAGGGGAGGAAGAACCACCGCGGGCGGCTGGAATGAGGATGATTTTGTCCTTTGAAGAGTCACAAATCCAACTTTCTCCATCAGTCTACGAGAAGGGTTATTGAAACTCATTTTATGATGTGACCATTCTCATCGCCTTGCGACTTTCTCTAGTCAGCGCCTAGACAGTGACACTGTTCGCACCATTAGTGCGTGTAAAAACGAAGAAAAAGAAATCCTGAGACTCACTTGCAGTGTAGTAGTGATACGACACATGAGCCGGAATATCCACTGAGAATCCTATGGAAATGATCATCGCAGCCATGGTGATCGGATCGAGATCCACGTCCAGCCATGACATCGTGCCGAGGATTCCTGCAATTTCAGGCATTTCTAAAAGATCTATTTTTCAATAACTCAGATGCAACCTATGTCCATCAACTACAAATGAAAAATGCCATGCAATGAAGATTCGATGAAACTCACTAGTGATTTGGTATTTTTCATTACTCCGACACGCTTCAGAACATTCAAATATGTGCAATCGCTAAATTGCTTACCACAGCAAATGGACAGGACGGACAGCGAGGCGATTCCGACGGTGAACCAGTTGTTGAGGAAGAGGAAGCACACGAGACCCATGCAGGTTAGGGCGCCGAGGATCGCCTGGAATAATACGTTGTAGTCGAGCGAATTTCGATTTGAAGAGCCATTGAACTAGACCTGCGTTATGTTTCACTGATCCTTTTAAAGCAGCAGTATGCTTCAAAAGTAGTTCCAGGTATGTATTCGCTTGAAAATGAAATGAAAAAAAATTTATACAATGCAGTTGTAAATCATAGTGGATACTATCTGCATAGTACGGTAAATGCGCTTCATGTTCTCGCCTGCCAAGTATCCGTGGCCATGTTATGAATCAGATCCAGGTTTGTATTACACTCCATTCAATCATAAAACTACTCATACTTAGAGAATAATTCGGATCTATTGTGTGATCTTCATGAGGATCGTTGTCATTGCTGTATTAGTCTCTCACCTGCCAAGTATCCGTGGCCATGTTATCAATCAGATCCAGATACTGCCCGTCTTCATGGTAGACTTCCGCTTTGAATTCCCTGAAGAGAGAGGATTGTTGCAGTTGCAGATAATTCATCGATAAATGAGCTCACGAAAGTCTTCGATACTTGACTCACAGTCCAATTGCTTATCAACGGCAATTTGACTTTTTATCGTTTAATGCCCATAAACGACACATCAAGACCAAAACGACAGAAAGCGTAATGAAGACTGGATGAAAAGTATCTCGAACGTCACTTTTACTTGCATTTATCATGTCAAGATGAAGAAAAACATACTAATACTTATCCACCACGGCTCTCCACTCTTTCATGCTCTCTCTTGATTAGCGACGATTTTCCCATGCACTTCCAAATAAATTTCCGTAAAAACATGAGCAAACTTACGGATACTTATCCACGACGGCTCTCCACTCTCGCAGCTTCTTTCCTCTCGGGATCCACTGGGCGAGTTGCTGTCCATGATAACCAGCGGTGACGACGAATTTGTCCAGGATTTCGAGTCTGAAAAAGAGACCGCTAAAGTTAAATTATCCATCCTCTCTTTGATGCTGTATAATCAAGGGAAGTTTGCTACGAACATCGAATGCTTGTGTTTCTTCGTTTCCGCAGCTATATGTCAGTTTTACAAACAAATCATGATGTCATAGAGATAAGAAAAAAATCACTATTTCTTGCCCTTAATGATGTTATTCTTTTCACAAATACTCAACAAAACGGAAATATTCGAACAAACATGACTTTCTTCCCATGTACAAGTCGATCTTGATTTTTTTAGTTTTGTTGAACTCACTCCTTCTTGTCCCTCGTGATATTCTTCGTGTTCACGAATCCTCCCCAGAAGACGTACTCCGACCAGCGAAGGAAGTAGCGGAGGTCCTCCTCGTTGTATCTGTGAACGATTCAATTCAAAATGATAATCTGTGAGGTTTATTCAACGTTGGGTTCGTAATAAGTGCGCGTTTTGTTTTAAGTTTTTGTTGGACATTTTTGATTGAAAATCCTCCTCGTTGTATCTGAAGATAGGAGAGGATGGAGGATGGGAACAACGTTGCAAAATATGCTTCAGACATTCACTAAAACTGAATCTATGCACCGCTGGACAATAGGTTAATGAGAGCAATTTCAAAAAAGCTACGTTCAGAAAAAAAACTTTGAAAACGGGCATAGTCGATTTTCTAAGAAATTGTTACCTCGTCGGGTCCAGCACAAGCGGTGCCTCTTCGTCCTCGAGATTCACGTAGTCATCCTCCCAACCTGCAGTTGATAAATCATCTCAGAATTCTTTCCTTTTCTGGCCGTAGAAGCAATGAAAGCAAAGACGATGCGTTCAATGACAAAATAAGTAAATAGCTATTGAAGAATTCTCATCTCAAGTCGGGGATAATGAGAGGTGTTAAGAAAAATCGAGAACTCACTGCTCAAGAAGGTCTGGAAGTCCCTGGCGAAGTACTTGGTTCCATCGGGTCCCCACGAGCCGTCGAGGTTCTCGAACTCGCGAACCATCCTGAACAACTTATAGATGTTGATCAGATCAAGCTACTGTGACAGGTTTCGTTTTCTAAGCCTTTATTGTAGTCGCAGTCGAATGAACATCGGGTAAAGTCTGACACGGAAAGTTCACGCGCCGGTCGCGTGAGGGGCGCGGGCACGCGTCACACCAAGCGAACGCGGACTCACTGATTCATCTGCTTCAGTCGCTCCGGATGGGTGAAGTTGCCGGGTTCGTTGACGATCACGGTGACCATCGAGAAGTGGGGAAGGACGTGCTTGACTCGGAGATCTTCGAGCTAAAACGAAAGGTTTGACTCCATGTAAAAGGTCCTGTTTGTTTGTTTGCCTTGTTTACTTGATAAAACAGCTGACAGCAACAACAAGCCAACAGATGAATTGAGATCCAATGAACAAAGAGGTCCAAAGCGTTTCTGGGTCAATCCACTTATCACCGTAAATTTCTGAGCTTTCTACGTATTCGTAGTGTACTCGCAGTTAACAATCACAATAAACTCACATCATTGAGCGGCGAGTCTCCAGAGAACAGCTTCTTCGTCGAGAGATTGATGTTGATGCGTGTGATGCCCTGGAAAAGTTGCAGATATCTATGTTTCACGAAAGGAATAGGTTCACAGTGAAATTCTGTGAGTGATCGTATGAAGCCTTGATTCAAATATCCCCATCTCATACCTAACTCACCCAGATCGCCAGAGCCAGATAGATAACGTAAATCGCCACGAATGCTATCGTATTCAGTTATTCTTATACCGGAACCCTACTACCTTACATTTAGCTCCAAGTCAGAGTACTCACCCAAATAGCCAATGCGAGGTAGATCACGTAGATCGCCACAACGGTCATGGACACGATCGTATTCGCCATGATCTTGACGTATTTGTGCATGAAGGAGGAGACGATCGGCTGAGTGTGCATTTGGAACTTGGACGGCGTTCGCTGGAAAGGAGTTTTGTTATGAAATAGAAGGAATTAAGCTTCTGTTCATCGAGGAGTTCATGACTCATTACAGATTTGAATCCAGGTTGTTCTTTGTGAGCGTAATGAAACAAATCAATAAATTGAAATTCAAGGTACAAATTGAACTCAACGCCGAAAATGTCAGTAATCTCACCGCCAGCGAATTATCCCTGTCCACCTTCTAATGAATAATTTCTCATCGAATTTCTTTGTTCCTATTTTCTAAATTATTAGGCCTATTGTCCTTAGGGGTCGTTATTGCCAGAAGCTATGTAAATCTCACCGCCAGCGAATGATTCCTCGCCACTTTCTGATGAATCTGCACGTGGATGTTCTTCGTCTTGTTGTCGACGACCTGAATGGAATAATTTATCCTACTCTCTTCATTTCACATACTCTCTCGACCTATCTAACTGGCGAACGAGAGGGCAGAAGAAGAAACGTTTTTTCTCTCACTAAAATCTATTGAATGAATTGGTTCTGACCGCACTACCTCCCAATTAGGATAAAGATGGAGGAAGGTCAAAGATCTCACCGACGCAGACACAGCCACATCATCTCTCTCGATCTCCTTCTCCCCCACGATGCACATGAGGCCGGCGTAGAATGTCATCTGAGAAATATTTAATTTTAATTGCCAGCTATCTTGCATCAAGTGAATCCTGTATGAAAAATTCGTTAAGTTGATTGTTTTAGGCAAAACAAATTCTGTCAGAATTGGGTAACATATTGAGCAACATATTTAAAGGCCATCGTGAAACATACATACGTGATTGTGCATTTGGTACGCAGTACGGATTACGCTACTTAGCAACATGCTTTCTACTAGGAATTCCCTATCACTATGTGATTCACCCAATTACCTAAAGGTTGTAAAGAACGATGAGTTTCGAAGAGTTCAACGAAGAACAAGAGTTCATAAGTCTCACCTGATACACGAAGGCCACACACATGGACAGCATGTTTCCACCACAGAGTAGGGTAATCTCAGGCGAGGAAGTGAACGATCCGACCAGGTCAGCGAACAGATTCGTCAGGCAAGAGATGAGGATGGCCGGGCCGACCTCGGAGAGCACCTGTGAAAACATGCTAGAATGTACATTTGAAAAATTGAACATCTCATAAGTTTGTTGTAAAAGGATAATCAACTTGATCAATTTCTGATATAGAAAACCAGAAACTCATTTCAAAAGGATATAATGCTCCAAAACAAGCTTGAAAATTCCATTATTTCACGTTAACCAGATACCGTACCTCGCTCATCCTCCTGCCTACGGTATCTCCCTTGATCGGGTTCTCATGCGCGTGTTTCGTCACTCGCTGCCACTCGTGGATCATCAGGTAGGAGGAATCGACTCCTGCAACGGATCTTGTGATGCTTCGTCTCATGGATTTCAACTGTGAGCGAGCCAACATGAATCTTTTGTTGAATTTTGAAGTCAATTCGGGACTAATAGCAGACATTATTTTGTATGCACTCATATCGCGCCTGAAACTCATATCTATCGCATTGTGAGGTCCACAAAACAGTCGTTCACCGATGGACAACACTAGTGGATTCACCTCATTCCGCGGAAGCCTCTTTTACTTTCCACTGGAAAGTAATAGAGACGATTGGTCATTTGAATTTGCAAGTGACAAGCCGATCGCTTTCGACACTCTACTTTCCACTCTCTCAACTCACCGATGGACAGCACGAGGAAGGGCACGACGCAGAGGATGGACGAGAAGCGGAGACCGAAGAGGAACCTGCGAATCATTGATTGATGCTAGAGTTCGAAATACGGGTCACCGGCGCGGTTCACTTCGCACACTTCTCGCCTCTCTGACCACTGAGAATGTGTGACTTCCGCGTTGCATTGAAAATGCGCTAGACAGCGTACGAAAAAAATGCAGATAATTCATGAGGGATGCTTACATCAGGGAGAGAGCAGTAGCAGTGGCGAGGATGGGCGTGATGCAAGCAGTGATGGCGAGGACGATCTGAAATTATTCTTAGAGAGAGCTCGATATTTGCATAGATAACAATTCATTGTAATCGCCAATTTTGTTTCACTTTTTTATCGGGTAATTTTTTCTTTATTCACAGACCTTGAAGTAGTTCTCCTGGTGCATGTAGAAGGCCCTGAGCATCACCGTGAAGGAGGACACACAGCACATGATAATGAAGCCGATGACCTGAGGAGTTTCGAGATAGCCGTCTCTCAATTTCGCACACTCTCTCCTGCGTGAGATCATCGGAATAGATTTTTGCAAAGAAGAGACGAATTAGTATGGACGCCTACTCACACTTTTGAGCATGCCCGGAAACATATCCCACCAGCTTATTTTCCTTTATTCATGAACAATACAGATTCTTATCAAATAGAATCTCAGTTGTTCTACAATTTCTGAACACAAACATCCTAATTTAACAACAATGGATAGAGAGAAAAGATAAATTACCAAGAACGGTAGCATGATCTTGCCTCCTCTGACCATCTCCTCCTCCACGAATGTCTGCGAGAAGGGAAAGACGTGGATCAGGTCGGAGTCGTAGTTGCTGCAATGGAAAATAGTTGATCTTTTTGATCGATGGTAAATGCGCAAAGGAAAAAAATAAATCGAGAGAGCGAATTATGTTTCAAAGATTCTACAATTGGTGTGGGCGTAGGACGTAGACAGTGGGAACATCATTAGCGGCTCAAAAATGAAATCATCAGTTAATATCAGCAGCACCGTGGACCGTCTCCGTAATGCCATGACGGGACCGTTATGACCGTGATACCCTGCACCCACAGCACAGGGTCAACGAATATTGATCAAACGTACTTCTGGAAGTGGTTGACGACCTTCATCTCGAACTCCTTCACTTTCGCGTCTCCCCATCCCTCCTTCTGCTCTGCGCGAAGCAGGGCGGCGATCATCTTGACGCCCTTGACGTTTGTGATCCTGCAAGGAATTTTGTTGTTTATAGTTTTCAGGGCTTTTCGTAGCGACAGATGAGGTTTTAGATCCTGCAAGGATTCGAATTGTTCGATTTTTTGGGCTCCTAGAAGAGGCGATCATCCTTTTATGAATTCGATGTACTCTGTTTTCTAGCCAGAAGAAGAAGAAGAAGAAACAGAAGAAGGTTTGGCTCTTCCTTGAACTCACTGTCGTCTGTTGACAGTCGCATTTGACGCATCTCCTCCCAGCAACTTTTTTGTTGTTTCATCAACCCTAGTGATTTCCCCTAATCCCTGACTCCATTCGATGCTTGCCAGATGCTGGAAACTCACTGTCGTCTGTTGAACGTCGCATTCGAGCTGTCTCCTCCAAGCAACTTCTGAGTATCATCTCCCGTCTCCTCCTTGTCATCGTCACCGTAGAATTCGATGCCGAAGAAGTTGGGCTGAATGATTTTATTGGTTGAGTCAAAGTGGATGAGGACAAAAAAAACCCTGAGAACACACTGCAATTTTGCAAGCTTTTTTAATACGTAGTCAAGAGTTTCTGGCATATTTTCAAAAATGTTATCAACTCTTATCACTTCAATTGTAATCATGCTTCGATTTCGATCGCAAGAACCACGAGGAATTGAAACCGAAAACCAGCCAGTCCCTCAAACGGTTTCGCTTTGATCGGCGAGTGAGTTATTTCCTCGACTATTCTTAGATTGTTTCCCTGCTCTCGACTTGTTCATAGCCAATCATCGAATGTTGTCACGATGTTTTGATGAGGTATTTCAACTTTTTGTTTGTTTATACAACCGTTCGTTTTGATCACTGGGTGTTCATCAAAAACTGCGCCTAAAAATGAACTCCTAGTTTTGTTCTCCGAATAATGACAGTGAGCTGTGAACGGAGCCCATTTTGGCTGTGAGCTGTTTCGGAATCTAAGGTAACCTCTCCAAACCTGCAAACTGAAGCTTGTCCCCAGCACCGTCGAGGTCGGGTAGTTCAGCTTGATTCTCTGCGTGGACAGACCTTGCTCGAAGACTTTCATGCCGCCCTGAAGAGTCCATCTCTCATTGTTTCGTTCGAGTACTTGACGATGTTTGATATTTTTTGTTATTGTGCAGTCCTCAACTCGATCAGTCCGCGGATCTCTTCCAAGGAATAAGAGGACGGTGAAGCATATTTCAATTACTAATTGCGTTTGTTTCAAGTTGGCTGTGAAGCTCAAGCTAGCATTCAGAAGATTGAATAGAGAGCGTATGAGACTCAAAGGGAGAGAATAGTAAAACTCACCGCAAACTGCCGGATCGGCTCGTTGGCCAGGCAGAAGGAGTGGCAGAACTCGTAGAAGGAGAGATCCTTGCCGGTTGCATCGTCGTGGAGAGTGATGTTGGAGGAGGCGTATGAGATTACCTGCATTTTTACATTTTGACTCGTGATCAAGCCTGATCTAACGAAGGTTTCGCACTAATATTTTGCACTATGAGCCTAAACACAACGAGGACGCGAATGGAATTATGTGTTCTCCGATTCTGGTTTTTTTTCAAACCCAAGTTGTAAGATGATATCAGCGGACTATTGCATCAGAGCTTTTCTAAAATGAGTGAAGCTCGTTTTAGAAAAGTTGAGAGCATAATAATAGGGGTTTGTTAAAGTACGTTTCACGTGCGCAATTTCAAACACACTTCATCAAATCCATCGATTCTTTCTTCGCGAAATTTTTAAATTAAAATATATAATAACAAAATACCAGACAACTTTACCTTCAAGAACTCCTCCATGTGTTCCGTCCTGATCATACTTCCGTTGTCCTTCGCAATTCCGAAAATGTACGTGGCGATCGGTTGACCATGGGAGGCGTAGAAGTCGGAGTACGACTGAACAATTTTCTTTATTTCTCAATTATCTGTGATTAGTCAAACTAGGGTCACAAGCGGAAGTGTGCAAATTCTCATGCACAGTCGTAGATAGTCTGTGTAGTTTCGTCTCATCTCTCGCAAACGTTATGGCCCGATATGCATACATCAGCGACCAACGACCTACCACTCTTCGTTCACCATTGCCTCTCGCTCTGCCTAACAGGCGAAAAAGTTTGTGAAAACGAGAGAATTGCGATCAAAGGATCCCTGCCCATTCTACGCCTAATTGAATTCGTTTCCGAGCTGAGATGGACAAAACACGTGAAAACGCCTCCACTTTCCCCATTCAAGTGTCTCTCTCCATTCCGCACGCTCTCTCGCTGATCGGTTAGAGAACATTCGAAATGTGGAGAGCGTCGTTACGCCATTCCAAGTGGTTCCAAAGGTAGCTCGATGAAAAGCGAGATATCATGGGATAGAGGAGGCCGCGATCTCTCTTTGGTTGTGAGTGGGATCTTTATCTGCTCTCCCCGGTTTTGTAAGTGAACGTAGATTGGTCTAATGAGAGAGGGCGAGTGATCTCCATTCGTTTTTCGTTGGCCAGACAGCCAGATTAGTGAGTCAACATGATGAAAAAGTTAGACCTTTTGTTAGAAAAACTGAGAAAAGTGAGAACTCACCTGAAACTCTCGATTCGCTCGCGCCCCATACGGAGTGTAGCCAGTAATGTCGTTCTGCTGTCTGAAATTGATATTTCTTTTCGTTTTCCGATTACTTTGTCTTCAGTTGTTGTCATGCTACACTGAACACCTTCAATTTTGACATCTCTGAATCACGGAACCTTTTTTGCTAGGTTTATCGCCCCTCCTTTGCCCAGTTGTTCCTATCCCAACTCAGCTGGTAAATTGGCAAGGCCAACAGGTACACCGTAGGATGTCTTTCGCTTTTTACGGGTGAGGGATTGGGCAGATTGGAGAGAGATGTCTCATTCCCTAGTACAACCAACGAATTGATTAGGGAAGCAGGGCAATTTCTCTCTATCCGCACTTGATCTATCGCTTTGGCTGATATGATAGGGAGCATACGAGAAGAGTTCCTTGAGCGAGTGAGTATAAGATATCTCAAGAGCACTGCTTCATTTGTAACAGTGCTAGAGTAGAGAAGGAAGAGAAGAAGGAAAGTGATATGAAAAGAGAGCCCAATGAGAAATCGCGCACGCTTTTCTCAGTTCCCGATCGAGAATGACGAAGGATAAGGTAGCAAAACTTATCTAAGGGTTAAAACTGAAAAGAAAAGCTAACTTCCGCAACGAAAACGGGGCTAATCAATGCCGTCATTGTACTTGACTCGAAAGGACAAGGCAAGACCAGAGAGACCAAAACGTCACCGAACGATTAAATGGCTGAGTTTGCGTAGGCGAAACGATCAACAACGATAAAGGGGATGAATTTGATGAAAAACAAAGGCAAAAAGAGCACACTGTAGCCAGATGCATTGCAGATGAAGCCCAGAGACCAGAGATCAAAGACCACAGATCAACTCACGGCGTAAACATGATATTGATGATGCCGAGTGAGGAGATGAAGAGGACGATGAAGATCGCGAGCCACGCATTCTGAAAGTGTTTCGATTTCATCGAAAATGTTGGGAGTGGTTGACTTGTGTTTCAAAAATCTATCAAAAGAGATGGCGAATCACTACATTGATACTTGGCCTGCGGTGAACGTTAGACAATATTTTTGAAGAAAAAGACTGTAACGTCTGATTGTCAGGAATTTGATGAATTCAAAAACTTATTGTGGAGGGAAGAGTGATCGACTGCACAAATACAATTCATTTTTTTCAGTAGTTTCCGGTAAATTTTCTTCCTTGATGAACCAAAGGCTACTTTAACGACTGACCTTGGCCATGTTGTATCTCCACTTCCTACTCATAACCACGTAAAACCCTAACTATTAACTAATACTCATTTAATGAAGTTACAGTCTTTAAGCGTTTCTATACAGGAAAAAAACGCAGTTCATGATAAAGGGAATTTTATGAACGCACCTTGGCAATGATGTATCCCCACTTCCTGTACACGTTGATGACGAATCGTACGAAGCGAGGCCCTGCAATGGTTGACATGGACCAATGGCCGGCCTCCCTCCTCAATCAATGCTCCCCGTCTCTCCATTCGCCACACTCTCTCGCCCACTCAGGCGGTCCAGCAGCGAGATAGCGCTTGATTGCGAGAGACCGGCTCTTAACTGTGCGTTCCGCATGCTAAACAGAGCGAGAGACAGCGAAAGATGCAGCTAGAGATCGGTCTAATTTGAGAGGACCAGACTGGGAAGAGACCTGATGACACGCGGCGACTATTCCAAACCAGAGACGAAATCACGCATACGCATCACTAGACGCTTGCAAGAAAAGAACCTCTTCATTGGAGACTGAGAGTAGTTTGCAATGTCCATTCCGCTACGCGAGTTGGATGTGCATTAGCGCTACTACCTTGAATATGCGAATGGATGTTGTGAAGGAAGTAAACTGCGTGTATTTTGCAACATTAGGTTTCTTGAATAAGGTGGAATTAAAAACTCTGCCGAAGCCGATATTTGAATAACAGATGAATGCAAGAACCTTCATCGGCCGACATGTGGTGCTTGACGCGACGGTAACTGTCTTGAGAGCCCCGGACAAGGCAAAAAATCCAGCGAAAAAATGCCTATCCCCGCTAATTTTTATGTGGTGAATAATGAACCTATCAATTATCCCGCGAGTCAACAGTCTATCTACATTCAGTTACCATACAAGTGGTCTCAAAAACAGCGCCGTTTTCAAACTTTTCGCAGAAACAATATGGATTCTGAAATATCTTCAGACAGCCTCGCAGAGAAGCAGCAGAAAAGCAGAGTTTGATAAACTTCGGTATGAAATGAATAAAGAAAGCACCTTCATCGGCCGACATGGGGTGCGTGACGGGGGGAGTTGCATTGAGAGCCCCGGCCAAGGCAAGCAGTGAGCGAACTGTGAGAGAGCAGCGCGCGTGCTACTTTACAAGCCGAGTGATGGGGAAAGTTCAAAGTCTATGTTAGATCAATCGTTTGTAGATTAGTGATGGGGAAGTTAAACCAATTATGCAAATCGAAAACGTCATTTGGCCTTAGAGGCTATTACGTTGCATGTAGTGGTGGGCGAACTTCAAAGTCAGAAATCATCAGCTCGTTTCGGCGAGAGAGTGTGCGAAATGAAGAGAGGGCGACTCGTGTTGCGAACTACAGTTTAGGCTAGAAACGAAAAGATGCAAGCGGAATGATGCGAGGAGTTCAAAATCTATCCTAGATTTATCTTGCTAATCAAATCGCATGTAGATTAGTGATAGGCAACCTTGAAGGCTATAAACAACTGATGCGAAGGAGGTAAAACCCATTTATGCTAACCAAAGCTACGCCATTTGACCTTTGAGACTACTTTACAAGCGGTGATGTGGTCAGGTCAGAGTTTACGCTAGAGGTTCGTTTTGCGAAATCCCACTAGATTTCCACTGCGAACACCCACGACTCACTATATCCATATTTTGAACCTTCTTTTGTAACTCCGTCTGATAAATTAGAACAGTAAAATCTGCGCACCGCACATGCACCGAACGGACTGTAAAACGACGTCATGGCTCTAAAAGCGTTCACATTTTGACCGCATTGAAGTGACAAGCTGTCACAGTGGCAATTTGGCTGAAGTAAGTTTCATGCAATTCTCAAAAACGAGTCATCAATGCCAGCTTGATTGTGTGCAGTGTGCAAACTAAAAACCATTTCACGAGTTCACGAGTGAATGATGCGAAAATAAAAATCAGACTCCACTTAAAACATATCAATTGATGAATTAAAATTCAGGAATTTCGTCCCTGCTTTTCGTCCACTCTCTTTCACATCTCTTAGTTTATTTCTACGAATTTCGTTAAAAACCGCTAATGTAGAGTATTAAGAACGAAAGATCGCCCAATACTCCCTCGTAACCCTATTTTCCATTCTTCCTCACCCTGCTGCTCGTCCTCTCCATACACATCCTGTACGTTCTCTTTCACAGATCTTGGTCCATTCCTACAGTTTTTGTTCGCAAAACTCCTTTAAAACCCAAAAACCAACCAATACTTCCTTCGAATCTCAAATTTTTATTCTTCCTCACCCTGCTGCTCGTCCTCTCCGTACACATCCTGCAGGGTCTTCGCTCCGATGAGAAGAGAGGGACGCTTCGATTGGAGGGCTCTGAACGAAGCATGCATCACAATTCTGTTGTATGCGATGCCCATCGGCCAGCACTTGTCTTTTGTTTTAGTTGTGTTTCACCGTATTTTCAAAAACAATTGAACAGCACAATTTTGATATGGCCCATCTCAGCCTTTTTAACAACTAACAATCAGTTACGCTAAACTATTTAGCATAGTTTTGGCTGTGTTGCTTCTTCAACCGGCACGACAGACCTGGTCATGGACTCGGTCCTATCACGCGGTTCCGGTCGCGCGCCTCCATCGATGCTGCAATGAACAAAATTTATTATCTTATAAGATACTTTTTGAGAAAGTGAAAAGTTTTGTTCATAACGTTGGCAAAGTGGAAAAAATCGATCCGGTCCAAAACTGGTGTGCAGGTAGTACTCACCGAGTGTAGCCCACCTACAACTTTTGGAATCACATGGGTCACTTTTCGCCGAGTGGTGATGTATGTTTCATTGAAACATAACCCAGCCGACTTTGCGATTTCACAATCATTTCAAACAAGCATGGGTGCAAAAAATGCGCAAAATTCAGGTGATCATTCACCCAAAGTTCCATCTCTATTGCTTTCAAACTCGACGAGAAAAATCATTTTTTCACATATTTAATATTGCAGCTCAGTCGGGAGTTATAGTAGTTCGCTTTTTTATTTCATGAAACAGTAGATTAGGATGCCACCTTGCATCCATAGAAAAATGAGGTCAAATTTGTGTTACACCTTTTGAGAATTTTAATAAAAACCACGAAAAACTTAAAATAAAATCAGTTCTCGATCAGTTCTCGAATGTTCGAATTATTGCGAACTGACTTTTTTTAAATACACAAGAGAAGTCAAAATACTTTTAATAGGCACATTAGAGTCTGTGATTCCTACATTCATTCACCGCCTAGAAGAAAAGCATAGACTCCGTTGCGCTGCAGAGCTGTAGCCTTTGTTCACTATTGAATACGGTAAGTTGGCCTATCGAGAACTGATTTTATTTGAAGTTTTTCGTGGTTTTTATTAAAATTCTCAAAAGGTGTAACACAAATTTGACCTCATTTTTCTATGGATGCAAGGTGGCATCCTAATCTACTGTTTCATGAAATAAAAAAGCGAACTACGATAACTCCCGACTGAGCTGCAATATAAAATATGTGAAAAAATGATTTTTCTCGTCGAGTTTGAAAGCAATAGAGATGGAACTTGGGGTGAATGATCACCTGAATTTTGCGCATTTTTTGCACCCATGCTTGTTTGAAATGATTGCGAAATCGCAAAGTCGGCTGGGTTGTGTTTCAATGAAACATACATCACCACTCGGCGAAAAGTGACCCAGGTGATTCCAAAAGCTGCCGGTGGGCTACCCTCGGAGTGTACTACCTGCACACCAGTTTTGGACCGGATCGATTTTTTCCACTTTGCCAAGGATATTTTCACTTTCTCAAAAAACATCTTTTATTTATTTTATTATTAAAATTAATTAAAATTCCATTCTTCATCCCGTTTTGTGCTCTGTTGTAACATTTGTTCGCCAATCCCTCTCGCCAGAGACGGAATTGATATCATTACACTTCCCGATATCAACCCCTCCTTTCTCGACCAGTGATCGCTCAGCTCTTTTTCCCGTCTACTCCCATCACCAACAAATATTATTGGCCTATTCGGGATGTTGTGAATCTCGCGAATTTCAAAGATGCGCAAACGTTTTGTTGGTATTGCCAACTGGTTTTCTTCCCTTTCCTCTTGAGAATGAACGAGGTTTCGCTGATTTTCTCTGGTTCTAATGATCTCAGAGAGGTCAGAGAAGACGAGAGAGTATGGGAAATGGAGAGAGTCAGACAGGTCAGGGAAAGTGATGGAAGGAAGGTGAAAGGGAGCATCGATGACACGAGAGTGAAAGGTCGGAGAATGAGAGGGGGAACTTCGACCAGTGAGATGGAATGATTGAAAATGGAATAAACTTAGTTTCAATAAACAGAGTTTTGATGGTAGATGAAAAGAAACTTCGACCTCTGAGATGGTACAATAATCAAAATCGCCTGTGAAATCAAATCAAAACATGCGAATTGCGCGAACTTCAATGTTCTGCAGTTTTTCTCTTTCAAACATTTACGGCAAGTAGTGGAATTCGAACTGTGAGGAAAAGTTGCGCTTACGCTACACGAATAGGTTTCACGTCTTCGGCAAAAGTGAATGAGAACGCATAGATTTGATGGTACTGGGAAGTGTAATCCTACAAAAAAAAACAATGTACACAGATTCCAAATACGGGTAAGCGTCTCTTCATTTTGCACTCTTTCGCCTCTCTGAAGTTACCCGTATTTCGACCACGACTAGATGAGGTAGATCAGGAATAAGTATCGGCCATGAATCTCATATCTCTAAATCATGTGTTTCACGCTGCATCAAAACTTGAATGAGAGCGCGCAGGTTTGATTGTTGTAAGGAATTGTAGAAAATAATCACATAGATTGAACGGATCAGGGATCAGGATCGGCAAAGGAAGTGAGTCATGGAACAGATCAGAGGATGAGATGTAGAGGTCGAAATACAAGTCGCCGCCTCTTCGTTTCACACACTTTCTCACAGCTCAGAGAGGCGAGAGAGTGCGCGAAATGAAGAGACGGCGACCTAACTCTATGGAAATGAGATGAGATCATTGCATCGTTACTAGAGATGTGCAATGTAGATGAAAGCAGTAACTCGCGGAACCCATTTGGTTCCCCGGCGGTCGCTGACCTGGTAGGAAACAGCGTACGAACTAAAATGGGCTAGCCCAGCGTCTAATATGCAATGACTCTGAACAAATTATCATCGGTAGAGACCGAATATTGAGGAAAAAAGCCTAGAATCCGCGCAATAACTCTGCAGCACAGATAACAGATCGCCGTTTCTTTCAATGAGAGAATTCGAAGTCAGGCAAGAGAATAGGAAAGAAATGCAGCGTACCTCGTCCGAGAAACGAATATCGACGCTCGTTTCTCTGCGGCTGACGCTGTCATTGGGATGGGCGCTGTGCGATTCTTCTTTGATTGGGGATCTGAGCAGGTCGAATTTCCTGGAAATATTTGTACGCTGTACGACAGAAATAGTCAGAAGTAGAAGAAGTAGAAAAAGAGCACGAAGCAAGTATGAAATTGAAGATCGGAAATACAATGAAGGCTCAGAAGAATCATGTTCGGTGTCATGATAGGTGGATGAAAGTGTTACAAAAGGTGTTATTGCTAGATCAGTTACGCTAAGAATCGAAATATGTTTCGCGATTTTCCTTATTTTTGAGCAATTGAGCGGACCGATTATTCTTATTCTAAGATCTCACAAGCGATCGCTTAGATCTTCCCTTGAACTTGCGCAGATTAGATGAGTCAGAGCGAGCTAGGGAGGGATATGAGTGAGGAGGAGGAAGGATGGGGCAAGGAAAAGAAAGGTGAATGGGTGGGTGGAGGGATAACAGCTGGGCAATGACCGATGAAGGATACCTTTCTCAATGGTCGTTTTGATTGGGGTATGTGTTGATGGGGAATGAGTGGGTGTAGACAAATCAGGGTCGGATAGTTAAATAGCATGGAGGTTGTGGAGAGCGCAATGAAGAAGAGGAAGGTGACTTGTCGCAGGGATACCAGCTGGGCAGTGACCAAATTTCTAATCCAAATGCTGAATGAGTCTCGCGAGCAGAATTCGAACGAGCAACGTAGACTCCGTTTGAGTGAAGAAGAAATGGTGAATGATGATCAATTCAATTCATTCCTACACTCGCCGATCAAAGTAGTGGGCAGCCATTATCAACTCTGACGGAAGGAAGAAAGAAGGGCGGAATGAGTGGGAGTTGTGTAATGTCCAATAACTGTCTCAACTGGCGGATCAGGGAGCCATGACATACCATGTGTATTGAGGAGAATTCTGACCAAAAAGAATGCATGAAAGGACGGACTGAGTGAGTTTTAGATCAGCGAATCAAGATTGCATGTGTGACGGAGAGGGTTTCATTTCCAGTGTGTGAGAGAAAGGAGACTGAGTGGGAGTGGGGAGTGGTCATTCGAAAAACTGCGCCATCACGGGATCAGTGTGACTTTGAAAGGCGAGTGTGATTCAGTGGCAACCTTGAGACGGGAGAGATAGATCATTGGGTCAGATGGGTTGACTTGACACTAAGGAGCGCGCGCGTTTCACTGTTCGGTAAGAGGCGACCTAGCAAGTGCGAGTCAGACTTCGCAGTGTTTGTTTGATTTGGAGTTGATCAGTGAATCAATGGGTTCAGTGTGAGACTAGAGGGTTGAGAGACAAGTGCGAAATAGGGTGATTGGGTCACTTGAATGGGCGTGAACAATGAGATTAACGGTCTCGAACAGACATAGAAAGAGGCATGATGATATATCGAACGATAGTCGTAGCAAAACTATCAAGAACACTGCTTGAGATCTTGCAAAACAGCGAGATCAAGAACATTACTGCCCAAATACGGGGCTACAAAAGGAGGTAGCTGATAGGGGGAGAGGAAGGAAGGTTAGAGGGTAGGAATGAGGAGGGAGAGGGGACAAGGGGAGCGAGAACTCGTTCCGGCCAAAGCGAGTGAAGGAGACGGGAGGCATGTCTGTCTCTGATTTGCATGATCTCGCGGCTGTCAGAGCAGGTTAGAGAGTGTGTGAAATGGAGAGAGCAAGAGAGGTGAGAGAACTGAGGACATGCTCCCTAATTGATTAGAGGGTGTGATTACGAGTGACAAGAGTGGAAGAGAAGCAACTCAAGGGTGCGAAGTAGTATAACTCGGTAGTAAATTAGTTGGTCGCACTTGAAAACATAATGAGCGACTAATTGTGAAGTATCTAATGAGGAGATTCTAATGTAATCAAGCTAATGATTAGGAAATGTGCTGCAAAATTCATTACCGCAATTAGAGTCGCAATTACGATAGCAGTGAATAAAAGTGGAACAAACTAATAAATAAATGAATTGTTAGCCGGTCATTGCAGAACAGTCGAAACAGATTGAATGATAGAAGAACAAGATACTGATCATAAAACTATTGCGGAACAGTAGATCAGCATTGGACCATGTACCTTAGAGAGGGAAGATCTTGATTCGAGTGTGACAAGGGAAAGCTCTTACCCGACAAAACAATTGAGCAATTTCAAAGAATTTTGGTAAAATCAGTGATCACCAAGAAGGATGAATTAAAGATTGGAAAGTGATATCAAATCAGCAAATTTTCGTTCGCCAAAGAACCGTGGAAGCCACAACAGTACTGTGTTATGAACAGAGGGCGTTGCCGATATCATTCCTGGATCATAATACTATTTGGTCGAACGTGGAAATTACAGTGAACATTCGGAACACTACGCTCCAATCATTCAACCAATTACCGTGAGAATCAACAAGTGGTGTTTGCCTATGTCATGAGAAGTGTTCATCTCAGGCTCAGTGACTGAACGCAGAAGGATAATAACTATTTCTAGAAGCAGATTAGTAAATCGAATCTTTACTCGAGAAGCGAAACGCTATGAATCCTTCTATTCCTAAACCTTTCCTACCGAACAAAATTACAGTGAAAACACACAATGCGCGTATTCTCCACCCTATCACCGTGGGAAGCAGTCACTGCCCGATGTGGGGCGTTCCCAACGGCACGCCATTTCCCGTTGCTGCATCATTGTTTCTGCCTAATGCTCTAACTCTCTCCATTCTCCCTACTCTCTCACTTTCTCTGACCATCAAGACATCGTAGCAAATAGAGAATCACAGCTCAGCGAATTGACACTTGGGAGAAAAGGGGCGGTGAGCGGTCAAGAGCCGTTGAGCGAATGGAGTGAGATCACTCAGAATTGGCCGCGCTCTCTCCATTTCGTGTGCTCTCTCGCTTTGCATGAAAATCGAGATAGTACGCCCCTTTGATAGAGCAGTTATGCATCCCTCATCCCTTGATCCTACTGAGATCAACAAATCGCCGGTTAGAGCAGACTAGAGATCAGGCGAAAAGCAGAGAGTCAGACAACTAGAGGGCGAGAGATCATGCAAATCGAGGAGACGGAAGATGAATTGATGAATCGCTCGCAATGATATCGATGTCTGCGCACAGAAGGGAAGCGTTTATCGAGAGAGAGATATGGAATGTTCACACAAATGGAAGTGATACGACAATATCACGTAGACACTCGGTAAATGCAGTTAAAACTGTGATCTTTGAAATGCGAAAACTCGGGTTTACGGTAGTATTAAAGTTTGATGGAGTTAGAACATGCAAAATGGGACGAGGAAAGGAATCTACAGGGTCAAAAGATCAAAGATCAATAAACTGGCAAAAGATCAAAGATCAAATCTCCTCGTCGTCGACGTCATCTACGAGAGATTCCGATTGATGACGTCATCGAGCGCCGCTTCCAGCGCGTCGTTCGTTCCCTTGCAGCCAGCGATCACCTGGAGAGGAAAAGATTAGAGATCAACGATTATATATCAGACTCATAGTTCTGAGAGATCGACGATTAGTACATTCCCTCGTATAAAAAATAGTTTAGTTTCCCTTCACAGTCGAGAGTGAATCGCATCCGACCAGACTAATGGTCTATGCGCTAGCGATGAAGCCTAACTTTCGCGACCTTTAAAAAAATCAAATGTGTTCCAGTGGATTTTGTTGTGTTTACTACCATTGTCCTTCAATATTACCGATTAGGGTTGTTCGGGCAACTCCGTATCCATTGTTTCCATTACACCTTGTGATCAGTTGGTCTTTCTTTGCTCGAGATACTACCCCGTATGATGTTAGTAGTGGTGGTCTGGCTCTCTCCATTCGTCATACTCTCTCACTATATCTATCAGACGAAAGAGCACGTACAATTGAGAGAGCAGACCATCGCATGGTAGTTGTACTACGCCATTGTAGATCTCTGCTGCTATTTCTTGCCAGGAATTGCAGGTACTCTCACTTTTGCCTTATCTCTCGCCTCTTCCCCTCAGGGCCATTCCACCCACAACCACAATACTCTGTCCTTTCACTCTATCACGACTTGATAGGGAGGGAACAAGCCGTGCCCGACCTTGGACAGAGGGTCTGGTGGAGCAGAGAGAACAGCTGAACACAGTAACAGGGTAAACTAATAAAATAATATTAAATTCCTTGAAAGAATTATTTATTTTAGCTGAAATTCGAAAATGATGGCTGATCGAGCTCGGAAAAACAAGTACTAGGAACAGCTGGACATAACTACTGATTTATAATCCAGCAAGTGCTGAACTCACGATTTTCCAGACTTTCTGAGGAGCAAAGAAACTCCATTGACTGCCTAACGTTGACTAAAGATCTCACTCATTCATTTTTTCCAGTTTTCCAGATCTGTCCAGACGCAATGCGAAAGTGCATCGGCATAAAAACCCGTCACTGCCAATCAATTTCACTTCCATTCACTATCTTCGCCCTACGTGCATCGCAAAGATTAGAATGTCTCCACAACATTCCGTCTATCCATAGTAAATCGAAGATCGTTTCGAAAAAATGCGGGAGCATCGGCAAAAAAACTTCCTCGTCTTCCTGATTTATCAGTGTTCCGATGGTACACTAAACAATCGAACTATGGACTGTCTCTATCAATAATACATGTTCTATCATTGCCTAGACATGGCGAGACAGCATTAAAAATGAGAGACAGTCCACTCCTTCAACTAACTCTATTGCATGTTCGCCAATTGGCAACTACTCTAAATTGTCGGGGTCAGAAAATAGAATCATAAAAATCCATGGAACTCTTGTTTTCTGATGCAATCAAATTACTAGGGATGGAATAAAATCCGCTTTTGGATATCTGAAGATCGGTTGAAGCAAAGATGTTCTAGGCGAAAATTAATTATGCCAAAACAAGTAATGTACTTTTTGGCCACACGCACAAAGCCCATTTCTGGCAGCAACAGATAATAGGTAAATCGATAGCATTATAAATGCACCTCCTCGTTCCCCATGAAGTTTCATGTACTATCAGATCGACATGCTCAATAATCAATAACCAATCAGTTCACCGTACCTCCCTGCTTCATTTGAAGTACTCCTTCACACTCCGCTAGCCCTTCTACCTTATTCTATGCCAACTCTTTGCCAATTTTAACACGAGGAGATAAATAATAAATTATTTACCGTATCACCGTGTCCAGACAGTCGAAAATTCAATAGCCAATCGACTATCGTACCTCCTTGCTCCACTTGAAGACTTCAAGTTGAAGTTGAAGTACTCCTTCCTTTTATCCCATGCTACTGTTCTTCTATTCTTAACCAAGCCACCAGGACGAAAAATCAATAATCGATCAAATACCGTATCCAGGCAGATACCGTACCTCCTTGCTCCACTTGAAGTACTCCTTGACCCTCCTCTTATCTCACCCTACTGTACTTTTATTCAAAACTGACACAAGCGCAAAAAAATCAATAGCCAATTGACTATCGAATCCAGGCAGATACCGCACCTCCTTGCTCCACTTGAAGTACTCCTTCACCCTCCGCTTATCCCATCCTACTGTATTCCTTTTCTAATCCAATCCACTAGTACGAAAAATCAATAATCGATCAAATACCGTATCCGGCAGATACCGTACCTCCTTGCTCCACTTGAAGTACTCCTTGACCCTCCTCTTATCCCATCCGACGGGCGTGCCCCTCTCTAGATCACGCAGATTGTACAGCTTGTCCGCCAGTTTCACGAGTTTCGCCTGAATTTGGTAGAATTATGTTAATTGATTAGCAAATTAATTATATTGCTAAACAGTGAAACATTTTATTTGAAAGATACGCACTCTTCCTATCATTTTATTGAATTCACCTTCTCATTTGTTCAGAAACACAGCTGCGCGCGGGACTTTTAATTCTTTAAAAAATGAATCAATTATAAATATAGAATTCGCGATAATAATTAGCATCGCTTTTTCTATGTGAAATTAGGATGATAATTCGACGATCTTTCGAGATTCGAGATCGAAATTTAACAAAGAACATCGCGCAGTTGTGCTTCTTCACAGCAACTAAAGTGAAAGTGCTTACCACTGTAGAATGGTAAGTGCAGACTTTTTGTGCCCAAACAAAAATCATCATTACTGTTGTCGATTACTATTAAAATAACCGCACTTCACTCATGCTGAACTTGCATTGAACATTGAACTCCCCCGGAGCTCACTCGATATGGATTCACAACGGAAACATTTTTCGCAGCAATCACTACCCTCAATATCAGTTGTGTTTCTTTGTCGCTGCTAAAGGGAAAGCGCACAAGTAAAAGTAATTGTCGGCTCATTCCCACCGCATAAAAATTAACCTGCATCAAGTTCCTCGGTGCGCTCTCGATCTGCACTTACTTCGACAAAACTATCAACGGAAAAATGTTAACGAACACCTGGCACAGCAGTGTTTAGTCACATCGACTACAGTGAAAGTACCCGCTCGAGAATGATTTATCGAGAATGCGCGCTAGAGAAAAATTAACCATATCATTCATTCAGTTGCACTCCTTACGTGCATCGGGTTCAATAGTGCCCCAATAGTCAATTTCCGAAACAATAGCTTACGCTCTACAGTACCTGCATCGAGTTCCTCGGGGCTCTCTCGATCTGGAGTGCCTTCCTCACTTCCTTGTTCTGCGTCTTGTCGTCAGTGCACTCTGCTACGATTTTGGCCACCTGAAGAGATCAAAGATCAACGATTGGAGATTAGGGATCAGAGGTCACGGGAAATTCATTTAGATAATTTTTTAGTAATAGTTAGGGCATTCCACAACGATCCTGGCTACCTGATTAGAGATCAAAGATCAACGATTAGAGATCAAAAATGAAAGATCCCGTGAAAATATCTATCGCTTTACGCCTTTCTATTCAACTTCGCCGCAATCTTGGGTCAGATTAAAGATCAGAAATACAACTCTTTTAATTTTTGTAAAAAATAATGACTTGGTAAAGTTGAGTTTCATGTTAGCAACAAAATCGAATGGACTAGGATGAAAGTGATGCGTGGATTGCGAATACCTTACCAATAAAATAAATTAATCAGCTCGAAGTTGCCATCTGAATCTTCAATGGATCATCTAACCTCCGTTCCAAACTCTGCTTCGATCTCCTCAATGGTCGTCTTCGTATCCTCCACCGTGTCATGCAGATAAGCAGCAGCGAGCACTGCCGGGTCGGTGACGCGGCCCTCGGTGGTCAGGATGTAAGCGACTCCTAAAAGGAAATGTATACGGTAGTTCTTACAAGGGATTACGGTAGCCTTTTTGCAAAATAAGTAACTGGACAATCAATGGCCAAGATGTGAGCGACTCCTGAGAATAGGTTCGACAGTTTTCATTTCCTTTCCATGATTAATGTAGGAGCATTAGCTGATGCTATGTTTCATGCACTTTACTAAAGTGAAAGCGCGCGCATAACTACAATAGTTGGGAACAGGCTCTTGATAATATAAAAAGTATTGAAACGTAACAGAAATAAGACTGTGTCGGTAACACTCCGAGATAGGTACTCTTGTCGATTTCAGTATGACTACCGTATCTCTCACCGACGGGATGGTTGATGTAGGGCGTCTGTCGGTGGTCTTTCCTCTTCTGGAAGCGATGCCTGCGAGCAGCGAAGTCGGCTGCCTTCAATTAGATAATTAATTAAGAAATTAATTCATCATTACGCTTTCATAGAAATTCACATGAAAGAGAGGGAGAGTTACGAAATAGAGATGATCGGCAAATACTTGATACTGTTGAGTTTCGCAATTGCCATGAAAGTGGAAGCGAGGGCGTTCGAATGATGTTTGACAGTAATTCAGTTATCAAAAAATAGAATAGTCGATTCAGTGTGCAAAATGTATTCGTACAATGAGAACGGTCAAAAATTTAGGAAAGGTACAAAATATTGAGCAGAGCTCACCTTCACAATTAGAGAGATGCCGGTGGGATCGGAGTAGGGAGGAGGAGACGGCAGAGGAGAGCCAGGACCGCCTTGAGTCTGAAGGAGATTATGGGACTCTGAGAGATTACGATATTTTGAGGGTTCAGGATTTTCCAGTATCGATCGTTCGATTCAGGTCACGCGATGACAAATATCTACCATAGATCTCAATCTACTACGTCAGGAGATGCACTCGTGTTTCGCAATGAGAGATCTATGAAAATATGTCAGGAAAGAGCCTGGAATATCAAAAAATAGAGCTCTATAACCCCTTGAAGGATAATTTTAGGGCAAGATTAGTGGAAAATACCTGTTGTTTGGAGAGATCGGGATAGTAGGGTGGGGGTCCTCCCTTTTCAGCCATTGTACTGAAATGAATGAGTTGTTGTTATGAGAGAAAGGAGGCGAATAGCAATGACGATTATACACGTAGTGGATCGATAGTGAATGGAGGAAATTTGTGAGGGAGTAGTAGGAAACTGCCGAATACTTCTTACTTGCTCGCCAAGCGGGGGGGGGGGGCACAACTTTCGCTACTTTCCCCCACAGTAAACTCGCTAGGCAAGGTGACTCACGCGCACACAACAAAAACACGAGAGAAAACAGTAGAGAAAAGTGCCTCAATCTAAAGCGAACGTCAAAGAAGAAGTCAAATTGAACAACAGTTGATCAGTAAAGCAAAAGACAAGAAAGCAAAAGTTTACGACCACGGTAGGGATCGAACCTACAATCTTCTGCTCCGTAGGCAGACGCGTTATCCATTGCGCCACGCGGCCGGTAGAGGGTGGCATGAAAAACTAACATATCTCGAGCAAGCAGTGCGGAAAGGAAAGAAGACACGCGATTACTAATCCGTCCAAACAAAATAGAAAGCAAGCAGAGGCATTGTGGAGTGGAATGGGATGCGAGGGCTGACTGTGGAATGAGAGAAGACCAGTCTCTAGGCAATCTAGACAGAGGCCATTGTGAAACCGAGAGGAAATAATAAACGAGTACGCGAGTACACATTTCTAGCAAACTTGTGGTGTTTACCAGCGCCAGAGCCTTTGTTTACTTCGCCGTTTGCGTGCGCGTTTTTCAACTTTCAATTATTAACTGCGGTAGGTCTAAGTTAATCTCGAAGATGGCTTCGACTTCTGCCGTCGAGGAGACGTCTAGCACCGAGGAACATGTCTTCGAAGAAGAAATCGAGGAGGAAACAGTGGATGACGGATTTATGGACGAGGCTCACCAGTTCTTTGTGAGTTTTTATCTGTTTCGACCTAATTTTGATCTACTATTATGTATTTTTCTTCTCAGGAAAGCGAAAAAAAGATGAGGATGGCTTACGGAGGTCATGGAATGCCTGCCCAAGAGACTGTCTCTGCTGAGGAGTATCAGGAAGGTGTGATCATTAACCTTTACTTGATAAATATCTCTATCACATCATTATTGATAAGATTGTTCATTGAAATATAATTTCAGTTGACGTGGAAGAATACGCGGAGGCTAGTCATATTCAGCCATTGAATTTGCCCGATCTAATCTCGAGAAGGTTAGTTAGTGCAATTTGATAATTGTTTTTTCTTCATATTTTCTCATGTTCAGCAAAGATGAGAAACAATCGCTTTCAGAATCAATGTCGGCAACGATTTTGTCACGTTTTGCTTCTCTAAGCAGGGCATTCACCAACTCGCCTCTAACGGATTTCTCTACAACCTAGATCAGCAGGTGAGCATAGCAATTATTTGATTAACTTATATTCACTGATTAAAATTCTTTCACCATTCTGTTCAGGACCGAGTCCATAACACCTACACGTGCATCAATTATCCCGACTGTACGGCGCAAATTCTCACTGCTCATGAGAGCGACGCATTCGAGAGAAGCGGCGATGTTCACGCTGCCATTTGTGAACCAGATGAAGTGCAGGTACATATTTTTCAACTAAACATTGCCCAAGGTATGCATTGTCCTAGGGCGAAACACTAAGAGCTGAATGTAGATTTCCTTCAATTGTCATCACAACTCGCTTAACTACTGGAGAGTCCCCCCCCAATCCTCTACTATTTCCACCCTCCCAAATGTAACTTTCGATCTCGTCGCGCCTCGGGCGTAGTTAAATTATTAAATTATTATTATTGTTTCTTACAAGTAGGCTTGAACTGATGAACTAATCAGCATAATTAATTAAATCACTTCAAGCTCGCTCTCCGCATCGGCATCTACGACCTCCGCTTGCTGGCCGAGTTCACCGACACGAGTCTCGAGCTGCTCTATCATGGATACGGTATTATATTGATTTTCCGTTGATAGTACAATAAGTGGAAGATGTCACGGCCCTCCAAAGCACGCATTTTCTCCGCTTACACCACAACGTTAGCGCGGGCTGGCTCCGCCCATTGGCAAAGTTCCAAAAGCGTGCCAAAGTTGCTTAACCGATTCCGTACGAGAACCTTTCGTTCAAATTTGGTTTTATTTACTACGGTTTTTCGGGCTTAACTACGGTAGTTAGAGCTGGAGCATGGTTGTTG
>LS508571.1:84854-119419 GCA_900490845.1 Pristionchus japonicus | reverse complement strand
TCGATCGGAGTAGTTTTACGGATTTTTCCGAATTTTGAAAATGATGAAACATATTCCACCCGAAGACGAGGAGTGATTCTAAAAATCTGGAATTCTACCAACCATCATCCCTCATGGTCCTGAGTCTATGGCCAGAATATCAGAGAAATCTATTTTTTCTCAATGCCAAGACTATTTTGATTTTCTCAGATAGTGTCTCTTATGACAAGTCTTGGCACAGCAGAAAAGTTGAAATCTGGGCAAAGTGCAGTTTTCGATTCTCTTTGGGATCCTCATTAACATGATCAAAAATTCATGGATAGATAGTTTTAGTTAGTTCATTTGGAAGTCAGTAGCTAGGTAATTAAAATAAGCATTTTCAAGGGTTTTCTTGGCTACCTCGCGAACGGTTGAAGTACGTGAAAAAGTTTCAACATAGACTATGGCTTAATTTGTGTAACAAACACGATCAAATTTTTGAAAATTAAATTTGCATAATGTTGTTCGAAATTCGGACTGCCTTTATCGTGTTTCTCAAATGTGAGCTTAGCAACTTTAGTATGTTGTGTAGGACCATTTGAGCGGTCACTGTGCGAAAACCGGACGCTGTACGACATATTCTAGCTGAGTTATGATTTTTTGAAGTTGAGGAAATTTGCTAACTATTCTATTTTCCCTCTCATTCCGCTCTCTCATCATACCGCGCGGCGTGAAACTCAATGAGAAATGACTAATTCTAGCCTCGACAGACTGTTTTCGTAAACTTCAAAAAATCATAAGTCAGCTAGAATATGTCGTACAGCGTCCGGTTTTCGCACAGTTACCGCTCAAATGGTCCTACACAACATACCAAAGTTGCTAAGCTCACATTTTAGAAACACGATAAAGGCAGTCCGAATTTCGAACAACATTATGCAAATTTAATTTTCAAAAATTTGATCGTGTTCGTTATACAAAATAAGCCATAGTCTATGTTGAAACTTTTCCACCTACTTCAACCGTTCGCGAGATAGCTAAGAAAACCCTTGAAAATGCGTATTTCAATTACCTAGCTTCCGACTTCCAAATGAACTATCTATCCATGAATTTGTGTTCATGTTAATGGGGATCCCAAATAGAATCGAAAATTGCACTTTGCCCAGATTTAAACTTTTCTGCTGTGCCAAGACTTGTTCGACTCTTACGCGAACGGGCTCATAAATTACTCATTCTTCAGGAAAACAAGTGGTCAATCGGATCGTGGCCGATCGGGAGTGCGCGCCTGAGACATCGGCCAAGGCGATCTGGAAATTGGGAACAGGAGTACCGGAGGTGGCCGCGAGTGGTGAGTAGGGGTGGGGCAGTGGAAACTTAGATTCTGCTGGGCTGAAGGATATTTGCGCTACAAGTGTCTGTGTCGCATTTTCAAATGTTAAATTAAACCAAGTTATGCGTATTTAGAGAAGGTGTTGGTAAGCGCTTCCTTAGGGTGATTTAAGACCTAATTTAGCTCGACTTAGGGGGTGGCACGTGTATGATTTTCTTGATTAGTTTGTTTTAGTATGGCATTGATTTTCTGGCCTGGATGAGCACACTCCTTGTAGCCTCTGTGAAACTCGTGGTTGTTTTGAGGAAATGATGAACCGAGGATCCCTGTCTCAGCAAGTTTACTTAGCAGTTCGGGTTGGTTGTTGAACGATGATGTCTGTGTGCGAGTTATAAAAAAACATCATAGCAATTGCAGGCAAAAATGAGAAGAAGCGAGTGAAGGAAGAGGAGGTGGAGGATATTGAGGAGGAGGAGGGAGAGAGGAAGAAGGCGAGGAAGGAGGAGGGAGCGGAGAAGGGAAAGGAGGGAGGAGTGGAGAAGGAGGGAGAAACGGTGAAGGAAGGGCAGAGTGGAGAGACGGGCAAGGAGGTTGGTGATGCTTGCTTTCTTTGATCACAATGAGTGGAAGGTGTGCTCTAGGCGAGCCGGATGAAAGATATTAAGAACGTTGGAAAGAAGGTATGAGAACGAGCTGCAAACAGTGAGGTTAGCAAGAGTTGTTGATTTGCATTCTGTCGACCGAGAGAGAAACTACTATCTAGGAAAAATTAATGACCGATATGACTGATTTGTGAAACGCAAAGTTGCTTGATGCTTGATCAGGGTTCACTAGTGGTCGAATTTTTATCAAGAAAAAACTGAGAGTTACTTACATGTCTGGAACAGTAGCGAGTATATGAGATCTGTGAAACGCAAAGTTGGCAAAAATTGTTTGGCGCAAAACTGCGATGAGAAATGTGTTTTTTTACAAGAGCAACCCGCTATCTATTGCTTTGGACTGAATAAGCAGTGCTCTTGCACCAACCGCGAAACATCAAGTTGTTGAACATTTATAGAAACCAGCTGCGATTAGTGATTTGCGCTTGCTGCAACCTCCAATGGATTTGACTTGGTTTATTTTGAATACTCTGAATTATTAAATAGTATTATTTAAATATTTCTCTCCAGGACTCTGCCGATGACAATGAGCAGGAGCGCGTGAAGAAGAGGGGCGGGAGGAGTCAGCTGCCCGTGAGGAGCACGTTGGTGGCCACTGGTGAGAAATTGTTCAATAGCAGGGGACAATGGTGGGCTAACTCCCGCTAGGTGGGGAGGGGGTCGCGCAAAATTCAGTAAATTTCAACTTAGGGGGTGCGCAAAATGTTCAACTATACTCTTTCGGAGTTCCGCAAATTTTATTGACTTCCTTTCGGGTTCCGCAACCTGGTGATCTAGCAGAATGTCAGCCCACCATTGGCAGGGGAAGGATTTACTTTTATCAAAGGAGTGCAGCTAGTATTGCCCTTGTGACTTTAATTGAGCTTTGAATTATGCGTGAAACTAAAATTGCCATGACAAACATATGAAAGAGGGAAGGGACAAGTGAGAGTAAGTCTGATACTGGCTGGCGCTAAGTTGAATGATTGTTTTGAAAAGAATGACCGGTTCCGATTGTTCTGGAGCGATAAGATGAGCTTTGAGATTCTCATGAAACAGAACACAGCAATGCGGAATCTCGATTAAATGTGTGGATGATAGGAATCTTATTATCATTGTCTGGGTGTGCAGAGCAGGAATTCATAATGCTAATGCAACACAAAGCTTCAACCTACATTGATTATTTATTTCATTTTTTCTAATTGTTAATTACTGCAGGTCGAGTGGTTGAGAAGGACAAGGAAAAAGAAAAGGAAAAGGAGAAGGAGGAAGGGAAAGAGAAGGAGAAAGAGAAAGAGAAGGGCAAGGAGGCTGATCAGAGTGAGGCTGCGACCGCTCCTTCCCTCGCCCAGGCAGTGAGGAGGAAGATGGTAGAGGGGAAGAAGGAGGAGGAAGGGAAGAGGTGAGAATGGTGATGAGGGGGGAAGGGATAGGATGGACGTTTGGCTAACTATCGTTGCCATCAAAGAAAGTTTTACTTTGGAGTTTTACTTCGGAATCGCTGCGGGATCAAAGTAGCGAAAACTCTCCATGGGTAACTGAACGATGAAGCGAGAATGGCGCAAGTTCTTTTCACTCGTGAACCCTGGTATTTGCTTTGTGGAAACTCGTTTTCTACGTTCGATGGTCCGTGTTTCAGCAACTCTTGATTATGGGATGAGGCGGAGAACTATGATATATTGGAAGTCGAAGTCAATAATGAATTTTTTTTTAGATATTTATGATTGACGGTGTATGATAGTGTTGTTAGATAGAATTATTCGTACTCGCGAGCAAATTCTCAAAGATTGCCTGCGAATCGATTCTATTCGCGAGTCATTTTCACCTTTCTATTCGCGAGCAATCGGTTACTCGCGAGCATTATTCGCGAATAATTTTGCATATATTCGCGAGCGTTATTCGAGAATCGACTGGAAATTCCCCCTCATTTCTCACTCTCTCTGACCGGATAGGCCGGGCGAGCCTACGTGAGAATCACAGAATTATTCGCGAGCGACTCGAATTCGCGAGTCATTTCGCACGTTTTGCTTGCGAATAGATCGGCCTCTCGAGTATCGAAAGGAAAGTGATTCGACCGCGAATATTCGGCGAGTGATACTCGAATAAACAACACTAGTGTATGATCATAATTTATTTGGTAAAATCACCATCGCACATTCATAAAAACTAATAATAACGAATTTTCCCTTTTCCAGTCTTCCCCCTATCCTCGCTCGCTCCAAATCGTCTCGAATTCAAGCAAGGAAGGAGAAAGAGGGAGAAGCCGAGCCGAAGAAGGATTGAGTCAGTTAGTGATAGGAGTGGAGTACGGTAGGGAGATAGGAATACGGTAGGAGTACTGTACAATTGAATACGATCAACGTGTATGTAAAGCGTTCGATTTCTCTTGCTAAAGTTAGTTCTACCTCGATTTTGACACGTTTAATCAATTTGCCCCATTAGATCTCAATGCTAACTTCGCTTTGGTTAATTCAAAGTTCGTCCTTTTCCGTGATTCATAAAATGATTATTGAATATTTTCATTCCACTTTGTATCTTGGCGGGAATTGTTAGAACGGGGACCTTCATTCGGTAAGTTCTTTCATCGGGCAGAAAAAAATGCCAGAGCACGCGGAATTGAAAGACGTCTTTTTTGATTCTGACAGCCCTGAATTCAACGCTTTGCGTTTTTTGCGATTTCCTCCTGTAGAAATGCAACAATCTCTTCATTTCTCGTGATTTCTAGCCAGTCAGAGAATGTGAGAGAGCAGGGGAAATTGAGAGAAATTCCTTCACTCCTTTGCAATACCCTCGACTTCTCCCGCCACTAAATTCCCCCCTACGGTTCACTGATTTCACTCCATTCCTCGACTCTTTCACTCCTAGTCACTTCTCTACGTTTAGCCTAGATTCCTCTTAAAGTCTCTCTGAGTCCTGTATCTAAACCCGAAAGAAGTCAGTCGCCATTGGCAATGCCCCATCACGGCTCTTCCGGGCTCACTCTGTCCGTCCCCAGTGCTCTCTCGCCTCCAGTCAGGCAGGGAGTGTGTACGATGTGCAGGGTGAGGAGGATCGGCAAGGGTCTGTCGGAGGGACGGTCGCTCAGTCTGGCCAGGGCGATACTGCAGGTACTTTCGTTGTTCAAAAATCTCAAATTCAAGCGTCATTCGAGATTCATAGACGCCTTTTCCTTTGTCCTTCTCTGACTCAATCGCTTTGTAGTACTTTCTTCTTGCAAATAAGGATACTTTACTCTACATTCTTGAACTCTCATTATTTGTGTTACAATCTAATCTAAAAAATTTCTTCATCTCAATCTCTCGCTCTCTGAGAAATGGAGTATTGGTTCACCTCCTGTTTACCCTCTTGTTGCTTGTTTTTTTTTTTCGAGTTTCTTTCACTTGGGTTCAGACCAATCTTGAGCCACACCCCTCTGTGAGAGCATTGTCACAGGCCACGCCCCTCTTAGACTCCGCCCCTTTCTCAAGAACACGCCCTCTCCAGGACATGTTCTACGCAGTGCTGGAGAGATTCCCGTCGGGACGCGTCGTGGGAAACATGCTGGAGACGGGCGGAATCAGGAGTCTCGTGTGAGTTGATGGAGGGGTTGTGGGATACGGTAGGGTACGGTAGATAAGGGATACGGTTGGTTACGGTAGCGTGTTCGAATCTTATCAAGGATAATTTGGTGAAAAAAACGCTCGATCAAATTACTCGAGAATTCTAGAGTCAGAGGGGGAGGATTGTAGGGAGGATGAAACATGGAAAGGGAAAGCATTTCACGAAGTGAACGGGATAGGAGGTTGGGGATGCGGGATACGGTAGCAGCTACAGTACCCTCCTTTCCAGTAGCAGACGTCGACTGAACGCGTGGAGCGACGAGAGCGGAGAGTCGACGGACGATGAACCCTACGAGGAGGAGTTCGAGAGTCTGCCGTCGAGGTACGGTAGATTATCGATTGGGATACGGTAGGATTGATAACTACGGTAGAGTTGTGTGTACGGTAGTCCATGCGAGCATTACATTTTTTTGTGTTGAAGGAACATCCTCATCCGCATTGCCTGAGAAAATCCGTGTGCAGGATTATGATGAGGATGAAACGCACAGTCGACTGGTCGCAATTCTTGCTTTCCCAACCAGGAACATTTTTTACTGCTTTATCGAATCGAACTAGTTGTTCGATTCTCGTGGTGATTGCAGGGAAATACGAGCAACGTGACTCGCTGTTTCCGCCTACTCATAAGAGATCATGGAACCAACTCTTTTGTGGTCTTTACTTGGAAAGGGGAAGTGAGACAGTGGGGGAGGAAAGGAGACAACAGTTTAGACCCGGTCACCAGATACCACGGGGAAACAACCGAAAACATTCCGGGAATCGCTCCCTCTAAACATCCGGCATGGATTACCTGTTGGGTGCCGTGGTAGAGGGAGTTCTTCGGGTTCTCACCATCTTGTTAGAACGGAATACGGGAGGTGTCATAGTTTGGCCTGCTGTCACCAGTCAGGTACGAGGACATTTGGGAGCTTTTCAGCGATGCAGAGATCTGTGGCCAGCGGAAAAAAAATACAAACAGATTTCTTAATTCCAGAGTGAGCACGCAGAGAAGGAAGAGGAGGGACAAGGACGCGCTCAAGGTGCCCGAGAGCAGGGCCACTTACAGGTTGGGTTCTATTTTATTGCTAAAGGGATTTAAACTATTGTCAAAGCAAGTCTTGAGGAGGGTTAAGGAGTGGCTGAAACATGCATTTATCGTTTTGCTCATTTAAAAAAAAAAGAATCGCTCAATATACTACGGGTAAGGGCGCGCATGAGTGTTTGTGCAGACGGTGAGACAAACAGTTGCCGAGTCACATTATGAGGGCTTGAGATAGGGAGAAAGTTATGATTTGAAAAAAAAATTGTTTTGAAGAAATACATCGCAAGAGAATTGACCAGGGGTTTCTTCGTCAGGGTTATGTCTCAGCTGAAACTATCCGTTGCCTTGATCTTCGTTTGACAATTTTTTTGTTTTTTCTTTGGAACGCTAATCGCGTACAAATCAGCTGACATGTCGTCCGTATGTTTTATGGCAAGGATGGAACATGCATGCACTGAGACCAGACCAACTTATTGTAGCCAGAGTTCACTATCTGAATTGTTTTTTTTAAACTGTCGATAGAAGAATGCATTGCCCGGTGAGATGCAGTCCAGCACTTGTGTCGAAGCTGAAACCCATTCACCCAATCATCTCCTTCCCCATTGCAGACGCTTCTCGCGCGGGAACAGCCCTCGCGGCGAGGAGGAATGGGTGGAGGACGAAAAGGAGCTCAGTGATATTAGTAGTGAGGTATCGATTTGTTACGATATGCATGTCAGACCAACTATTGATTAGTTTGTTCATGTTGAACAGCTGGTCAACTCCGGATTACTGGGACGTGGTTTCGTGCGAAATTATCGTAACGGTGAAACGCACATTCACCGAATGTATTTTTCACCCTAATCCGGTTGTAAGATGAGTTTACCGACTAGGATGCAACCGTAGGAGGTCGATTACCGTATCCTACCGTATCAGGTAATCGATCTGGAGCATCACGTGAAGGAGGAGTGGGAGTTGCGGAGGGAGGAGGAGAGACGGGCGAGGGCCGAGTTCGATCCCGCCAGAGGGAAGAGACTGATTGCCAAGTTTCTCGAGACGGTGAGGGCTACGGTAGGGGTGCAGGAGGAGTGGATGGCTGCTTACAATGAGAGTGTTTTGTTTCGTTAGAGAATTCCCGGAAGCATTGTCGAACGAGTTTCGTCCCATGTAAGAAAACCCTGTGAAACCGCACACTCGCTCATGTGATCCAGCGAAAGTTCGATGAGAGATATTCAGCGCCCGCGAGTCTCGCGATGCAGCAGGCCTAGTTACATGTGGCAGGAGAGAGTTGGCTAATTCTTCGTCCTCAGATTGGAAAAAAAAACTCTAAAACAGCAATTATCATATGAAATAGATGTACTATTAACTCTCAAAATTTATTTAATTATTTATTTAATTTATCAGAAATGGAAGATCACGGACCGCGTCTCGTACACGATCGAGTTCATGTGTCTTGTGACGCTGCCGGGCACGGAGAGGTGAGAGAGTTGATCTTCGGTCTTTGAACTTTGATCTTTGATCTTTTGTAAAAAGTGGAAGACTTAGACACTTGGTGGGAAAACATTTTTTTTTGAGAGAAAAATGAGTCGCGATTCTCAGGTTTCAGTGTTTCATCTAATTTGGAAGGAGTTGAGTGAAGCAGTGCTTGTCGGGAATACGTGAAACATAATAATCTATTATCAGCGTACTGATCATTGATCTTCATTCCTTGATTCCAGGTACAAGTACTGCACGAAGTGGAGCAACGGCTACATCAGCTCGTGAGTTTGTCTTCTTTCCAATTATTTCATTATTTAGAAACTGAAAACCAGAAAAATGGGCTAGTAGGCATGCGAATCGTAGGTTTCGCGAGATCGTGATACAATGAATAAATCGATTCGGATCAATCCTGCGCCGGTGGATAAGGGCAATAACAAAAATATTGTTCAATTGTTTTTCAAGTAGGTTAAGGAGAGCAAGAGAGCAAGGAATTCTGGGGTAATTGTTGATCTTTGATCTTTTCTAATTGTCAGCTACGTCTACTTCAACGTGGACCTCAACGAGTCGTCGAAGGGAACAAAGAGTCTTGCCCTCACCTACACCTTCCCCAATAATAACTCCATCCAGAGGTAAGGGTGATCTTTGATCTCTTGTTCTAGGATGGCCGATCAGAGAAGCAATAGATAATTGGAAGCAATAGAGGATTCCAGAGGTGGGGATGAAAAGGATGTTTGAATTCGTAATCGAACGTATTCTCTAGTTGCCTTGATAGCTCCGAGGTAGAGTTATTAAAAATGATTTGTTTGCACCACCTGTTCTCCGTCGTCGTATTGTATGAAATGGTGTTCTGACTATCTTAGATCGAGGGTGAAACTTGCATGATTCATGCGAAAAGTTGAACATTGTTTCATTGATATCTCCACTATGTGATATAGTTAGAACATGCTCGGGCCTTTGAACTTTGATCTTTTGATCTTTGATCTCTGATCTTTCGCAGGGAAAACTCGAGCCCGGACGAGTTCAACGCCTTCCTTCGGCAGTTCGACCACAATTGCGATGTGAAGCATTGATGATATTTTATCTTTGGAGTTTAATCTCTCTCAGATTGTCATTTATTGATCGTTGATCTCTTTCCGATTGTCTTTATTAATCTTTCTCTGATTTTCCATTTATTTGCGATAAAGTCTATACCTCTACAGCTATTCTCTGTGAATTTGAACGAGTTGCATGGATCTCGATGTTGTATCTGTGGGTGAGAAGAACCAGGGAGAATAGAAATGATAAAGCTGGCGAATGTTAGGAATTGGGATGATTATGTTTCAGTCGTATTCTAAAAGACTTGGTTCTTCATTTGTATTCGATAGGAGGACCATTTCATGTTTATTGAATCACTACTAGAAATTTCCTTCGATTCTTAAAGAAACGGTCCCTAAAAGATAATTTCACTGGATGGAACTGATCTTGTACATCCAGCGCATCATCGCTAGAGTAATTTCCGTTCCCGCTCTATTGCCTGACTCGTGCGATCCCGAATTAGCTGATTCGTCATTGCCAGTGACGAACTCGTTATCATTTTCATTGAGACTTAGGTTTTTTATTTAATTCGCTTAAATGCGTTAATTAATTAATTAAGATGGAGTCGAACGCGCAGTATGCGGACAAGGACTACTGGGAGAGCAGGTTTGAGAAGGTGAGTGAGAGGGATTTGGATGTGGAAGTTCTATGCTTCACGCATGCCATGAAGGGTTGACTGCAGCTAATTCATCAGTGGGTATCGAGTGTACAGTTGAAATAATGATACGACGCCTGCAGCAATTGGGCTGTTATTCCTTCTCTGTTGTGCTAATATTGAGTAGGCACAGGTTGGTGCATGTCGGTAGTCGTCAGACGTACTTGCTGTAACTGCAGTGCAGTCCTGTAAACAACTTTAAACTCTAAGAATAGCCTAACTGTTTGTTTGACAAAATTGTCGTAAAGACCTTGTCTAGAACAGATATTCGTGTGAAGTTCGCAAAAGGTCTTGTTTATCGACTAAAATAGTCCTACCGTAATCACCTATCCCCTCAGGAAACGCACTACGAGTGGCTGGCGGGCTTCGACGCGTACCGTGACGTGCTCCTCAAGTACCTGCGACCGGAGCAGAGGTATGGTAGTGTCGATTTTGGATTACGGTAATATCGATCGGTGGTACAGTAACTGGAAACTCGTTGCTACCGGACTATATTGTTTCATTGTTCTCATGTAAAACTACCAGCTTCCACGTCTGTAATATTTTCGGGTTTTGTAACGGACAATACGGAAGTGTTGATGTGGTAGGGGACTGTGAATAGAACTACGCACTAGGCACAATTGGTCTGTTGATACCTCATCTCAATTGGGTGCGTATTGAAAAGGTTGTGGTGGATGTCACGAGAGTTGTCGGAAGTGCTTTAAAGAGACACGGTTGATTTACCAACTGTTTTCCGTTGACGCAAAGTTGGGGTTTCCAAGAAAGATCACTAAGGTTGTCGGAAGACATCTCATAGAACGGAAGCGGGTTGATCTCTCAACCCTCTTCCGTTGACGCGAAAATGTTTCTGTCCGATGAAGGTCAGCGGAAGAGGAAAAATGGAGTTGTGCCGGTGATCTGTACGTTATAATATTTTTCAAGATGTCTAATAATGAAGAATCGGCGCTTTCAGAAGTAACATTTGTTAGAGGAGTCGTGAAACAGGAATGAATCGCCCTAAATCGTACTTTTATCTTTTTTCACATTGTCTGCAATGCAATCATTTTCTCCAAGACATCGTCAAATTGAATGAGTTGTGGAACATGAATTGCGCGATTGTTGAGACGACGTTCGGAATTTCTTTGGAGATGGTTCTCACGAAAGGTTCATGGCACGAGGGTTGTCGGAAGTTATCTGGGGAACGGAAACAGGTTGATCTCTCAACCCTCTTCCGTTGACGCGGAAAATGTTTCTGTCTGATGAAGGTCAGTGGAAGGGGAAACGGGATGACAATGAGTTGTGTGGGAGATCTTTGATTCGTTTTTGTTCAGACCGAGAATGTCTTCTCAATTGAACGAACGGGACATTAAAGGGGGTATCAGGATGGTGAAGCCGGAATTTTCGGTGACGATGCATGGGCAATGGAAATTATCGATAAACATATCACGCCTGTCATGAGAAAATCGAGCTAGATTTCCGATTTATGGGAACGGGGCAAAAATTGTGGAATGAGTTAGGACCAGTTTTGGGCACCTCTAGGCATGTCCTAGCATTCCTCAAAGTCACATTGTGCCACCATCATTTCGCCCCGTTCCCGTGGTCAGCTGGGTTCTCACGTGATAGGCGTGATATTCTAATTTTTGAGAAATTCTGATCTGTTTTTGCTCAAGAAGTCCGTGAGAAATCGAAGATACTAGAAAATGAAGGTGGATAACTTACCGGTGAAACATGATTGAACCATTAACTATATTTTCGCAGGATCTTGCACATTGGCTGTGGCAGCAGTGACCTGTCGATGCGACTGTACGAGCTAGGATACAAGAACATCGCGAATGTCGACTATTCGGAGGTACGGTAACGGGTTACGGTAGTATGCAGTGGCTATCTATCAAGAGGGGGTGATGAGTTTGGTCATTCCGGCTTAATGTTAGTGGTAGGCCATGAGGATTGGCGGTAGCTGAGAGTTATGGGATTAGAGGGTAGAAGATTGTTGCGAAATCAGACTATGCAAAGCTAAAGAGGGGTAGCGTTTGAGTGTAGCATTTACGTTTCACCGGCCAGATATTCACTGAGCCTATTCAATAGAACCGATTCTGATGTACTGCTTGCCCTAATTAATAAATATCGGGTATTGGAAACGGTGCTAAAAATCAAAGTCCCTCGATAACTTCTCTTTGTCAGCAATATTAGACCCTTCACTTCCTGCTACCGAGGATATCAATCCACTTCCCATATTCCTACGATATCCAATGTTTTGTGTTCCGTCTGACCGGAAGCGATCTCTGCGTAGGAAAATTTCCTTCCGCCACATCTTTTAATTTCATTTTACTATACGCTGCATTTTCATAATCACGCTGTGCTGTATACAAAAGTGCTTGGAAAATGGAAAATACGCGATTGGCAATCATGACAAGGGCCGTCGTTATTGTTGTGGCAAGCGATCTCTGAATGCGGAAGGGAAGCAGGAAAGGAGCATCGGGTGGGCGGATGTGGGTTGTTTCGAATAGTAGAGAGGGAGCATCCGCCAAACAATCCAACAGTGAAAACAATCCAAGATCTGTTGAGTTTTTTCTTTGGATTTGGTCTTCTAGGGATTTTCGAAAATAGCGGTTCCAATATTCGACCTTTGCTCTCGTCTTTCACTGCAGCGATGAATCGCCCACTGCTGACGTCTTTTTGTCTGAATCAGCGTTTCTTTTCTCCAATTTGTTCTCTCCATCCCTAACTATCCTTCTTCTGCGTTACTCTACTACGCTATCAATCTCTATACGAAAGAGTTGGTCAATTCATGCAAATCTCTCTGATCTTCACATTGTTTTTAGTGTAGAAAGAGGGGGAACATGATCCTGACCAGGTGTGAACCGTCAAATAGGATTAGAGTAGTAGCGGAGATTCTAGGCGAGAGAGGATTGTGAGAAGAGACGGGGAAAACAGTACCAAGCACGAAATAATCGCCCATGAGCACTATGTGTTGTCGAAAAAGGGCTAACCGGCGTGAATTGGAAGGAAACGGATATCCGGAAATGTGAAATTGGAATGAAAACAGTCGAAAATAGAAGAAGAACAGTGATCGGGGAGGTTGCTCTGTGTTTCATCGCATGCATTTGAGTCTGTGGCCCACCATACTGCAATGTTGATTTCGGTTTCTTGTTAAAAAGTAAGTGTACCTAAAACACAAGCAGTAACTTCTACGTCAGGGAAGAGAGTGTATGAGTGCGTCCAAAATGTGCCCTCGTGACTAGGGTTGGCATTTTGATTCCCAAACAACCGATTCAACTCGCTCGGAAAGAGCAGAATGATTCCCAAATCACCTCTCTCTCCTCTCGGCGAGGAATCGAATGATTCCCTGTTGAGGGAGTTTGGGAATCCAAGGATTCCCTGTCTTTTCTAAATGTAAAAACCTTGAAACACATTCAGATTATACAATGAAAACTAAACGCAAGTTTCGTCGTTTTCATACTCGGATATCTTTGTTGACTCTAGTTATTGTTTTAAGAGATTGTTGGAACGGAGAACTATGTTGCCCCCTATCTGTCGATCAATTTTAAGACAGTTTGCTCCACTTTTGATGGCTATTACAACGGAACAATGGTGCAAAACTGATCGAATGATCTACCATTTGAAAAACAAGATGGCAGTAGGTTTCTAAATGAGGTCTCCAAATTTGAAGTCGATTCCATGATTTTGAGCCGAGTTATGACCTTGGGAATCCTGGATTCCCAGAATCTTGGATTCCCAGAACCACCGGTTCCCAGACTCAAAAGGTGCCGAATGAATGGAATCAAAAGGATCTGGGAACCCTCAAAGAATCAAATTGCCAACCCTACTCGTGACTGTAGTTTGTTCAATTGCAGACCCTCATCACCTCTCGTCGCGCGCAGCACCCCGAGATGGAGTGGATCTGCGATGATATCACGGAGTTGAGGGAGGTGGAGGTGAGATTTACTGGTCCTAATTTGCGTTTGCTTGCTGAAGATGAGTAGATTAGTAAGTAGTAAATAGCAACGAGTAACGTAGGCCGGCAGGGAGCACCATGACGGAGAACGTTACTAACGTTACATTAGCCGGAAAATTGCGACATCAGGGTAGAGGAACCTTTGCGTTTCGCAACTCATTGTCAGATGTATGCCTTCAGCCCAACTTGGTGTGGTAGGTATGTGTTATTGATTGTACAATTTCAATATTATATTTGCTGACTGAGATTAGAGATGGCTAAGTAGTAATTGAATTAATTACTTACTAATTAATCAATACTTGCAGTCCGCCAGCTACGACGTCGTGCTGGAGAAGGCGACGATCGAGGCGTTGTTGGTGAAGGAGAAGGTGGGGAATGTCTCGATGATCGATCTTATTCAGGGTGGTGTGGGGACCGGGAAGGAGGAGTTGGAGCGATTGGGTTTCACAGTTTGCAGATCATTCTCGGTTAAAGGCAATTGCAGTGTGTAGGACAGACGCCTTGTAAAAATTATTACTGTCTATTTCTGACATCACAGTTCATGGTTGCCCTCCTCCTCCGCCCTCTCCACCCTCGACTCGGTCTGGCGGGCGATCGATCATGCAGATTGAGGGTGGAGAGGGAAGAGGCGGACTTGGGTTTCACTGACAATACAAATTTTGATATTCATGCGAAGGACAGTTCGTAGTTCTTTGATAATCTAAAATATTATTAAATTGTCGATTACCTAATTATGACGTAACCTCTCCCTTTCAGAGTTCCTGGTCGCCCTCCTCCGCAGCCCTCTCCACCCTCGACTCGGTCTGGCGGGCGATCGATCGAGTACTCAAACCGGACGGAGTCTTCCTCTCCATCTCATTCACCCAACCGCACTTCCGAGTGCCAGCGTTGTTGAGGAATCCCGGGTGGAATGTGGAGGTACGCTAGCTTAGTTACAAGTGGTTCATACGGTAGTACCCCATGGTACCGTAGATTTCCCAGTTGTTTCAAGAATTCATCTTCGCTGGTTAGGAGCAATGGTGTTTCACGGGTTCATCTTACGTCCTAAACTTCACATGTTTTTAATTTATTGAAGGCGTCCCTTGAAAAAAATATACCTGGAAAGAACTCTTCAGCCTATCAATTGCCCCAGAAGTGTTGTTCGTAGAAAGTGTAATTTCTTAGCAGTCACATGCTTCCCTCCATCATCATTTTTCTACTTTTTCTGTCATAGAGCCAGAAGGAAATAGGAGAAATCACGAGTGGGAGATTGGCTAAGACAGAGGACAGATTAGACAGAGAATGATGTGAGATTGTAGCAGAAATATGAGGGAAGAGAAAAAGGACTGGGCATGGATAGGAGTGAAACTACACTACGGTACGCTGCAGAACAATAAGTACTATATCAATGAACTACCGTAATCTCAATCCGATCGCAGACTGACTCGTTCGGCGAGTTCTTCCATTTCTTCGTGTACGTGTGCAGGAAGGGCGAGGACAATACGGAGACGATGGAGAGGTACGGTACTCTGGTATCGATTTCTGATGGAATACTGTAGCTGACTATCGATTCGTTAGCAGCGTTCTATTGGACGAAGCGTGAAAGTATGAAGAACGGAGAGATTAATCGATATCGCTTGCAGGTACAGTAAGACGGCGCCCGACTGGCTCCGAGACGCGTCGGAGGAGTAGAGTTATTGATTTCTAGTTTCCCTGTTTAGTTTCCCCTCTGATTTCTCTGGTTCGGAGCGGAGAGATGATAAACGTCTCTGAAATTGGAATGGCGGAAATATTTCTTCCTCTCTTGCTTGCCATTCCTCACTCCCTCTCTCTCTCCGATATCACTGGTTCAGAATTTGAAATACCAGCCGCCTCTCAATTTCACGCATTATGTTGCCTTGTTACGAGAGAATGTGCGAAATGAAGAGAGCATTATTTCGAATTTAGCCTGCCAGTATTTCCTCTCTCCGATATCAGTGGTTCAGAGGGTGTCCCCCTACTTTTGTTTTGACTCCCCTATTTATATCTTCTTGTTTTTGCTCCGCCGAGAGGAATAGGTCACAATTGATACGACCTGATTCATTCTTCTTCCTATTCACGTTGATTGATCATGTTTCTGATTTCTGAAGGATGCTCTGACTCTCTCGATTTTCCGTGCTCTCTCGCACTGTCTGACCGACGAGAGAGTATGGGGAATGGAGAGAGCCTGAGCGTACTCGATGAGTTGTCATGGTTCTGAGTGTTCCCTTGTTGTGTTTGGCTCGTTTTGTATTGTTCACGTTTGGTTGTTCGGTGTGTAGTTAAGATAAGAGATAAAGATTCCCAAGTTTCCGTTTTTTTGTTCATCATTGCTTTGCTTGTTCATTGTTCATCATAGGTAGAGAGTAGGGATGTCAGAATGAAGAATGACTCTCCTCATTTCACACACTCTCTCGCCTGCGTGATCGGTTTGAGAGTGTGGAAAATGAGGAGAGTCATTCTTGCATCCCTGGTAGAGAGGATGTAGGCGCTCATGTTCTATTCTGCGTTTTTTCGCTCGTGAGTCTTGAGTGAGGGGAAGTTGGCGAGTTGTGTGGGCTCCTGTTCTTTAATCATTGCATTATTTTGCTACTTACAACCCCTTCCAATTCACTCGCATTCAATTGACGAATATATCCCTGATGTATCCTCTTGTTCGTGCTAGATGAGTCAATCCCCACGAGGTTGGGGTCAACAGGGGACAGTGTTCGGTCTTCCACTTCCTCTATTTTTTCGATGCCTAATCACTCTCGTATTGCTTAGACAGAGCGAGAGATCATGTGAAACTGAGAGAGACACGAGGACAGAAATACCCCCATCTCTCTCCCGTCTGTTCGCTCCACTCGGGTATGACTCAAACCGCCACACGAGGTGCAGATCAACAGCTGATTATTGGCTGAAGAGATAGAGAAAAGGGGATGATCTGTTCCCGCTCTCTCCATTTCCCATGCTCTCTCGCCGGTTAGAGAACACGAGAGAGCACTGGAAACGGAGAGAGCGAGCGTCTCTTCGTCTCTGTGATCTCTCATTGGTTAGACAGAGCGAGACAGCAGTGGAAATGGGGAGAGCCTGGAAGAAAAATAGATGCATCATCGCGAAATTCGTCCAACATTGTTTGGGCGCGCTGACTTTTGCACATCGTCTGACTCTCTCGAATTCGCGTGCTCTCTCGCTTTCTCTAACCGGTAAAAGAACAGGCGAAGTTGAGAAACGACGCCTCTCCCAATTTCGCTTACTCTATCGCTTACTCTGATAGGCGTTATTCTCCCTGCAATATACGAGATTTATGTTGTTGTTTATTAGGTTGAGAGGGAGGATAACAAGGGGAAAGAGATCAGTGTTGATGACTCTCCACTGAATCTTGTTGTCTATCGCAATCGCTCGCATTTTGCATGAGGTCTTTTCCTCTGAAAGATCCTGCTGAAGCGCATTAAGATCGAGGTGTAAGGAGAATCCCGTTATATATTTCTTGATGCTCATTGAAATATCGTTTGTGATCGCGTTTTGCATGAGGTCTTGTGCTCTCAGAGATATTGCATGATGTCTTACGATAAGGGAATCTTATAATCCGTGATCAATGTTGATTGCTCAACTGATCCGATTGTTTATCACTCGCAGGCAACTGCAAGAAACGAACTCTCATGCGTTGTCGAGCGGTTCTATTATTGTTGGGGTGTTCCCCACTTTTTCACTCGCTCATTTCCAAACCAATTTCTTGCTCATACTTACAACGTTTGATGATGATGTTGTGGGAACTGAATAAATTGCGAGACAGTCAGCGTTTGTTGGTTCTCTATTCGTCCTCTCTTGCCAATCATCCCTGTGCATTTCGCGTAGTGAAATCATAATCGGTTGATCGGCAGACTAGACACTGTCTACATTGTTTGTGCATGAACTGCTTACTGAATTCCACCATCAATAACTGTCATAATCGTTTTTCATTACACGCTCTATAAAATAAATCAATATAATTTCTCTGTGCCAAATGTAAAACCAGACTAGACGCTGTCTACATTGTTTGTGCAAGAGTTCATACTTGTTGATTTGCTGAATTCTAACTCGTCTGTGATTGTCTCGCAATCACTTTGTTCCTCACGCATAAAATACAAATGCCTGCTCAGTGGAATTCACGTAGCGTGAATGCAGAATCTTTTACTGCCGATATCGACAACCGCATGCAAATTGAGAGATTAGAAAGACCCATTTGGCGTTCTTTCTGTCTGCATCAATCGATGCTCATCAGACTAGACACTTCCTCTCTATTGTTGTTTCCTGGCTCATGCTTGGTTTAGCGGTTCAAACCACCACCACAACTATCCATCCCTTGCTCTCCTGTTGTCTCACCATTCTCTCTCACCAGCAGATTGAGCCAGAGAGCATGGAAATAGAGGAGAGTCAGACAGATATTCGACGCATCGGGATCTCATTAGAGGAGGGTTGCCCATCAATCGGGCGGATTTCTCCCTTGATCCGAGCTTTCTCTGACTCTCTCCGATTCACATGATCTCTCGCTTTCTCTTACCGGCAATGTTCATTGATCGAGCAATAGTTGAAAGGTTGAGAGAGTATGGGGAATGGAGATTCGCTTGATCCAAACCACTCTCAAAATTCGCGATCTTCTAGAATCCAGCCTCGTTAGTGGGTGGAACACTGTTTGTTGTTGGTCTCTGTGGTTTCCACACGTACGCGTGAACCCAATTCAGTGGTAAATATTGGCATCCAGCCGCTTTGTTGTTCCCGTAAAATACTATTCCACTGTAATTGTAAGCGCTCATTTGCATAATGTCTGTTGTTTCTGTCACTGATTTCATGCTGAGTAACTTAGCATCCCCCTTCAAACATTCCTCACATCCTCCATCAAAGCATCTCGTTATCGCCTCTTCCCTTTCCTGCTGCCTTTCCACGAATTGTCTTACTCTTCCAATTCCCCCCATTCCCTATTCGGTCAGAGTAAGCGAGAGATCAGGCAAATCGGAGAGAGGCAGACACTATCCGCCCATGCTCTTACTAACAAGTTTGGAATGACATTCAAGCTGTGACGTAATAAGAAGAGGAATGAATGAGATGAATCCCCCTTCCTCCCCCCTTCTTTCCCTCTCAGACAATTAGATCAACTAGTCATTCCACACTGATTGATCTCTTACCTGTGCAAGCAAGTTGCTCTTCCTTGCAATTAGTCCTGTGATTATATCTGGTATCTCGTAACTAGCTCTTCATTCGATCACAATTTTTGTTCTCGAAACTGATTGCAAACATTCGTTCTTGCCTGTGTCAATACCTCCAAGGTAGTTCACGAACTTGTCCGAGCGTCCGATCAAGAGCATATAATTCCTACGTATTTCCATTCCTTCGGTCACATGCTGTGACGCTAGCAAGCCTGAGCGCATGTGGAATACATAGAGAGTTATTCCGGCCTTGGAAAACTCTCAACTTTTTTTGCCCTTCTCAATTTCCTGTCTTGCCCTCGTCCATCCCAGCAGTGGTCCGTTTCCTTTTGGGATGAAGTTAGTCGCATTCAATATTCGTCTCTCTGACTCTCTTGATTCTACGTGCTCTCTCGCTTGGTCTAACCAGTTGTTGATGAAACCAGTTTGATCTTTGATCTCTAACGCTTCATTCTACGTGCATTCTGACTTCCTCAGCCCCTGAGGTATCATTGTTCACCGCGCCTTTGTAAGGTTTCCCGGATCCGTAGCGAGGGAGTTTGGAAAACAAAGGCGGTTCTGTTTCTTTCCGCTTTCAACGACAAAGCGAGAGCCGAAACGGGAAATGATCACTTCAAATCCGGGAATCCGGGAAACGCCTTTTCAGAACTTTTTATTGTTTCTTGTTCCGAAACACATTATCTACTTCAGCTTATCGGAGCATTTTCCGTTGTTACTTCCTTTCTTGAGCGATGTTTGGGAGAGCGCAAGAGGGCATGTGAAATAGCCGGTCCCCCTCTCATTTTGCATATTATTTTGCTTTGACCAAACATGATCCTCATGGTCAGAGCAAAAACATCACTCCACAAATCATAACTAGATTCGCAAATCCCCTGGAGGATTAGCTAGTTGAATTTATATTCACGAGTGACCCCCGAGCGCCCCTGTTTCTACTCCACTGATCCTTGATCTGCCTGATATAAAGCGCATCTAATTTGAGTTTTTGAATGAACTTATGCACGGTTTCACTGCGTCTGACCGAATAGAGAGCGCGCGAAACGGAGAGAGTGGAGGGACGCGCACCCCCTCCCCCCCCCCTCTCTAGACCCACCCGGAAGCTTCGAGAAGAAACTAGTCCTTTCTCTCGCCGCGCCTATACATACCATACCCCGAGGGGTCAGGGATAACTTTTCATCGTTCGGTCTTCTTTTCTTCTGTAAATCAATGCATTTCCTCGACCTCTCCTCGAATTTCGTGACGTGATCTTAATACTAATTCATTTCCGAATTGGCGGCCACAAACCCCCGCACTCTCAGGCTCGAATTGTATCCTTATTTCTCTATTTCTTCGAAAAGGCTTGACTTTCTCAAGTTTCCCTAGACTCTCGCAATCGATATCCGAAATAATTTGTACTGCCTAACCGGCAAGTGATTACGTGAGGTTGAGAGACCGCGCGAATGATACAATTCCGCCACCCAGCAAACTGACTCTCCTCATTTACGCGGTCTATCGCATTTCTCTCTAACAAGTAGAGTACGAAACATGGTCGGTGCTTCTTCATTTCGCACAATCTCTCCCCTCTCTTACTGGCGAGAGAGTGCGTGAAATGAAGAGTCGGCCATGTCATATTGACAAACATAGTTGCCATACATCAGCGTATTCATTTCTTTCTCAAAGTACTTTTCTCTTATCACCCCTGACAACAGCCCTATTTATACCTACCGTATCGGTCTTATGGAGTTTTAGCCGCGTGGAAAGAGGGCGGGGCATAGTTCTCCTTCACGCGAAGTTTCCTACGATAGATTGCGCATAATCGCTAGAGTCTCGACTCTTTGTCCGTACTTCGTGCGTCATCTTCTTTTCGCATTATCTCTCATCCTTCCGAAAACTTAGAGAGTCTACGAAATGGAGAGGGAGTGAAAGAGAAAGAGTCTGAAGTCCTTCTCATTATCGATAACTGGCTCCAGATTGCCTTCATTTTGCTCATCTTTCTTCTCCTTGCGATGAGAAACTTGCGATTCTTCTTCTTCTCCTCCTAACTCGTGACCCTCGAGGGTTCATCATCGACGTTAAAAAATTACTCAATTCTGCATTTTTCTCGATTTTCTCCGTCTTCTCGTTATCTGTTTCCAACCGTCGAAAAAGCATTCAAATAGTAACGATGTAGATCATTCTCTTTCTCTCAGCTCATTCTCTCTTCTCCTCTCTTCTCCGAATTGATCTACACTCTTGCATCTGATCTGTTCTCCACCCAGTCAAAATAGATGAGAAGAAGCGTTCTCTGACCCTCTCCATTCTCCATATTATCTCGCCCTGTCTGACTCTCCTCTTTTCATGTGCACTCTCACATTGTCTCACTGGCAAGAAAGCTTGAAGATAGGGGAGAAGCAGAGCATTGTTCGAGACGGAGAGAAGGGAGAAGCGTTCTATGATTTATTCGAGACGATTCTAGCTCAGAGCTGTCAGCGACGCGTGATGAGCTTAAACGATTCTTATCTCATGCGAGATTCTCCGTTCTAAAACGCGTAAAATCATTGCTATGAAAAGAAGAAAGTATCCTCGAAACCATTCGCACATTGCTTTTGATTGCAACGCGAATAATTTTTGAATCTGTTTTTCGCAATATGCGTCAGTGACACCCCTATTGCTAAAAATCTTCCATCATGCATTTGAACCAAACGCGAAACATATCTCATTCACGTCCTCTTCCATTCTTGCCTTCTCTTGTTTCTACCTCAACCGCTTCACTGCTGTTTTTGCCGACAACTTCTCTTCGTGACTATACGCAGTCATAGTGTGTCTCGACTACTGCTGTAGTCCCATCTTTCTTTTCTCTGTCTCGTCTGACTCTCTTCCTTTCGCCTGTTCTCTCGCTCTCTCTGACCGGTTAGAGTGGAGGCTACTACTCTCCTCCCCAGCCCATTTCCATTCACATATGGTATTGCAGTCAGAAGAAGAGAGAGGACATCGAAAACAGCACTGAAAAGCAATGTTATCGGTCTCTCTCGTGCTCTCTAGCGCGCATTTGGTATTCAGTAGGTTGGAATTTGAATAAATGTATACTATACACTGTGCAGTCACAGTTGCTCCTCCCTGGTGTTATTTTCGTTTTTCTTTTCGTTTGGTTTCTCGAATCTGTTTTTTTTCTCATCTGACCATCTACGGTAGTAAATTATGCTAGGAGTTCACGTTTTCAATAGAAAAGCCTAGCACTGAGCTTACTCGTATCAGTTCAAATGCCTTGCTTTTTTTGACCAGTCGCGCTAGTAAATTATGTTGGAATATCCTTGACCAGGGTTATTCATACGCGATATTTTTCTGACCAGATACAGTGGCAAATTATTCTGGAATCTGTGATTTCCTATAATTTAGAATACCCTTGACTAGTAAGCAATCACATAAGCGAATCGGTCATTGCCAATTTCCTTTTTCTGTCGTTCATGATCCTAGGCTTCAAGTTCTAGTATATAAGCTCAGTTATTTCCTGTCTGCTGAGTGAGGTTCAGATGATTGTTTTTTTTTCTGTATTTTTGTATCAGCTCAGTCGCAGAACAACTGACATTGCAATTCAAACAGCTACTTTAACGACTCGCGAAACTCTACTTATTCTTTTTCGTAGCCCTGCGGTCTCCTCGATTTTTTAATTGATGATGCTGCTCATGCTTACGTAGGTCAGAGAATGGGCGGGATAGAACATGAAGGATTGAGAGACGGAGGAAGAAAGATAGAAAGCTTGCCGCGGGGGGGGGGAGGGCAAATGCTCACCTGTCAGCTGATCTTTCGCTATTCTTTTCCCCGTTCCTTCGCTTTTCCCAGCTCTCTCATCCTACTCTCTCACTTTTGCATGCTCTCTCGCCAATCCTTGTCTCTCTCCAATCTCCATACTATCTGAATCGTGAGCATTAGCGAGAGAGCATGTAAAAGTGAGAGAGTCCCTCACTCCGTTGCTTTTTGTTGTGCAGCCCCGAACGAGTTTCGAGTGTGGAAGCGATTGGCAGGGGAGGAACCAACTTGATCATGCTCTCTACATTTCGCATGATCTATCATCGATCAAAATGGGGGAGAGAGCACTCAAAGTGATGAGAGCAATATCTTCATTTACCATTCCCAGCAGAGGAAGGAAGCAACTTGATCTTTCTCTCTACATATCGCATGATCTCTAGATAGCATTCACTGATGAGAAAGAGATTGATAAGTTAACCGACTTGATCTACTCTTTCGAATGAGTGCAGCTATTTATCCTATTTTCATGACCTCTGTCGCTGTCTGAGACATTCTCGATTTTCTCATCTCTTCGAAAAGAAATCTATCAACTTTAATTGCAAGTGACCTCTCTGAAGATGGAGAGAAGGGTCCGTAGACGCTTTTGCTCGTTAGCGATGGGAGTATAATTCTGATCCATTTTGATCTTCAATCACCTATCACTCTCATCCCACCACTACGGCAGCGCTCAGATTCTCCACTCTGCTAGATCTCTCAATTTCTGAGAAGCGAGAGAGCAGGCGAAATTGAGAGAGCCAGATCATTCTCATCCCATCACCACTCCGCTCACGTGAACTCTGCGAGCTGCGGCAGTGTTATTAGCCGCGGCTCGCCCGAGTTTGGTCGAAAATGAGTTCCTATCTCGATAGCTACTGCATTTTTTCGAATAACTGCGCAGCTAGGAAGTAAAAAGTTAGATTGGAAAGGTAAAGAAAGAGAGCCAAGCAGATACTCCCACTAAGAACAGAGTGAACTCCGGTATAAGGTACCAGTACTTTCATGTCACCGAGAGCATGGCCAACCTAGCTACAAGAGACTGTAAAGGTTGTAAGTTGATCAAGTTTAGTAGGGAAGATGAAAGAACCGAGTAAGAACGTACTCCCGCTGCAACCCAGTGTACGTAGGTTGTAAGTCTATCAAGTTTAATTGTGTAGGGCGCAGTAGGAGGGAGGAAAGAACCGTGTAAAGACACCCGTAGTATCTGTTTTGGCGAAGTTAACCTATAGTGATGCAAGTTCGGAGGTGCGAGCACTCTACCTATTTCGGTTGTTACCTATTTGACGGATTCTACTTGCGTTTTTATCATCGATGAATGACTTTCCCGCCTCTAAATCATCGCTCAAAGCTGTGACAAACTCATCATTTTTGTCATCTTTTTTACCAAACCGTCTTATCGCAATGAACTCCATGTGCCTTCTACATTTTGGGAAGCATCTCTCTCTCTCTCTGAAAGAAATTAAACCTCCTATCAGTACGCCTATTTCTGGTATTTGTCTACTCTTGTACGCGTCAGGCGCGATTTGTGTCCGGGACATTCGCGAGATCAACAATTCCCAACTCTTGACTGTTCCTATTTAGCATCATTCTCGCTACCCCAAACTGTTCAAGCAAAGTGATCTTAGGTTGGAAGCTTAGGAAGTTTTTGAGAAGGGAGGGCCCTAAAAGTACCAAAGAACCTCCTATCACTGTACTCCTGTTGATGTTGTACAGACGATACTGGTAAACGACCAGTATTCCCTTCCTGACTCTCTCCATTCCGCATGCTCTCTCGCCTCGTCTGATCAGAAAAAGAGAATCAAAATAATGAGAAACCTCGCTCTTTCCTGTATCTATTCGCCCTCTTTCTCTCTTTCGATTCAGTTCTTTTTGCTCTTCTCATATTGCATAACTTCTCTTTGACGATCGACACTCATTTGCAAGGTATGCGAACCGATTACTTCCCAGTTTCCTCTGACTCTCTCAAATTTGCCTGATCTCTCGTCACCGTCTAAAGTCTGATTCTCTCACTTTCACATGATCTCTCGCCCTCTCTAGCCGGTGAGAGAGTGTGTCAAATGGAGAGAGCAAACGTTCCGGCATACTCCGCCCTTCGCTTCCCGTTCCACTCATTCAACACAACGTTTCGCTCTCTTCCTCTCTCGTATCAGAATTGAATCGCTCCCTCTCACACCTCTCTTGTTTAGATCCTCTTTCTGTTAGTTTCGAACCGATTGCTCCTTTTATTGCTTTTCATGCTCTATCTTTGTCTAACTTTGCATTGGATTGTCTATCGTTGCAATATCCAACGTTGCATGGTCTACGATGTATTTTCAATCACATTCTTCCATGCTGTCTACTGGTACTGACATGATTGGCAAAAGAGCGTATTTTGCACATTTATTGTTGCCTTTCTTAGTCTACTCTCACATCTTTGTTTGGATCTCCCTCTCTCAACTCAACAATAGCGAAGCTTCGATCTAACACAATCTGACAGCCATTACTGACCTCTGCAGCTAGCTTTGTTCTGTCTGCGGCGAGAGATCGTGCGAAACGAGGAGTCCATGAAGCATGGTCGTTAAAACGCGTTCTCTGTAAGAGCGGGACGCCCTCCTACAGAGGGTGGCACAATGCTTCAAAATGGTCGGATTGAGCTCAAATTTGAACTGGATGGTCCCTAGAGGTCGTCCATGCGTTCTACAACTTTGCATGATCATCATGCATGGTTCATGCAAAATTTTTATCTTTCAAGATACCGCCTCATGTGACCCCTCATTCGAAAGAGGATTGAAAGTTATGCACACATTTCGATTTTCATCTGGTTTCATGCATTTCTGACAAAGTTAGAGCATGAAACGTGTCATTTCATGCAGTTTTTCGAATCGGAAGGTATGAAGGGGCCGTTAGTCCAGAATGATTTTGTGCTCATTCGATGCGCCTTGGAATTCTCCATCGGATAGAGCTTTTAAAAAGCCGAATTTCATGCCCCAAAGTAGTCATGCAGCGTGTTTTCTATCATGCAATCGAAGGGTTGGTTCGAATCCGCCTGCCATCATGACTTTTTGCCAAGCTTTAGCAACCTTCTTTTCTGCACAGAACACTAAATTTGGCAGTTTTAATGGCTTTCAGGCTATTTGAAATCATGAAATCATGCATAATCGTCTGGCAAAAACTTATGTGGTCAGGCGGATTCGAACCAGCCCTTCGATCGCATTATAGAAAACACGCTGCATGACCACTTTGGGGAACGAAATTCACCTATTTAAAAGCTCTATCCGATAGAGAATTCCAAGGCGCATCAAATGAGCACAAAATCATTCTGGACTAACGGCCCCTTCATGCCTTCCGATTCGAAAAACTGCATGCAACATCACGTTTCATGCTCTAACTTTGTCAAAAATGCATGAAACAGGATGACAATCGAAATGTCTGCATAACTTTTGATGCTCTTTCGAATTAGGGGTCACTTGAGCGGGTATCTTGAAATATAAAAATTTTGCATGAACCATGCATGATCGTCATGCAAAGTTGTAGAATGAATGTTCGACCCATAGGGACCACCCATTTCAAATTTGAGCTCAATCCGACCACTTTGAAGCATTGTGCCACCCCTGTCCCGTTCTTACAGAGAACGCGTTTTAACGTTCGTACACTCGCGTACAACAACCACTGTCCAGCCACTGTCACTCTCTCCATTCTGCATACTCTCTCGCTGGTCAGACAGAGCGAGAGATCATTGAGAATGGAGAGAGTCAGACAACAACACCCTCCGGTCATTCCTCGTTAGATTACTGGTGACGATAAGCCTTCTCGTTCTCTCTTACATAGTTATGACGTTTATTGCACGCATTATTACCGCGCATTGCACAACAGTGATGCAACTGAGTCAGTTCGCGATCGGGGTTAGGTACTGTAGTATCTCTGAATTGATATTCTTCTTCTATTTATGTTCGGTCAAGCCAGTAACAATCCAGCGCTTCCCGCTTCTTTTCTTACTATTTCTGAAACTTACTCAATTTGCGAAAAAAAAACTCGACTGTAAGGATCTCAGATAAGTTCCAGTCTGTCTATTATAATGAACGAGAACTGTCGGTATGTTGAACCCGGCTTGTCTTTTGTATCAAATTTTCAATTAAATATCATACCTATGATCGAACATGCTCCGCTAGTTCAGATCTCTGCCCTCTTACTTTGTCCTCTGACTCCCCATCCCTCCTCTACTGCACGCTTCATGCAACTGACTAGACTTTTTCGGTAACCAAGGATCACTTGTGAACCGGAGAAACTCGGATAATTGGTCTTAGTCACCCTCTCCGTCTCACCTTTGCTCCTTCACTCCTTCCCTTCTCATGCCCGACCCCCTCTCTCTCTCTTCCTGACTTGATCCTTACTTTTTAGTGCCCTCTAGCCTTCTCTCCGATCGTGATCTCGACCGTTTCCGTGCTTCTCGTTCCATCTAACCAGCGAGATGCGGCGCAGAACGGAGAGAGATCTTCCCCCTTCTCATGCCCGTTTCACTTCTTGCCGCCCCTTCGCCAGCCCATTCGTCTTGATCTTCTCACTGTTTCGAGCGTGAAGCCTGACTTTCTTCTTCTCTAACTCTCCACGATTCGCACACTCTCTCGTCTCTCTCTGAACTACTAGAGAGCAGGCGAACTGAAGATATCGCTTCTTTGCCCATCTCTCTAGTTTCAAGCGGCCCCTTCACCTCTTCTCTTGGGTTTTTCTTCCCTCGGGCGCTCTCTTCGTTTCGCACGCTCTCTCACTCCCTCTGACTTGATCTTTTCTTTTTGAGGTCTCAGGCTCACTTTCTAGCCTTCCTTCTGGTCTTGATCTCTCCATTTCGTATACTCTCTCGCGTTGACTTACCTCTGAACTTCTCGTTCCTCTGAGTCATGCGAGTCTTCTCTCCGACACGCTCCCTGCTTTCTCTGCTCTTTGATAGTCCTTACTCGAGATCTCTACTTTCAGTGTCTGCGCTTACTTTCTTGGTCTTGATATCTGCGATTTCAACGCATCTCGCCTTGTCTAATCGTCAAGAGAACGAAGGGAAAGAGAAGAGTCCGATCCACATTCTAACGTCCTCAACTGAATGGTCCATTTCCTTGGTTCTTTTGATGGTCAGAGCAAGTGAGAGTGCATGCGGAATGGAGAGAGTCAGGCATCGTCTCTACTGCTATACTTTGGCTTGATGGGGCTAATCAATCGAGAATCACCCTGAGACTGAAACATTTGCCTCATTTCAGTGGCACTTTGTCAGAGTTTCTTGACAGATGCTCGAACTTCGTTCATTTCTCAATCATTCTTTGTTTTGAATGGAATACCGTAACCTTTTCAACGGTTTAGCGTTCATTCGTTCAACTTCTTCAGTTCCCCATCATTCCTTCGTTCGAAGTAACCGTATTTCACTGTTCTGTGGTAAGAAGCCTGAGCACGGGATACGTAGGTCTCGCTGTATCCAGCCTTGCCGATGTACGCTGTCAGGCGTTTCCGTTGCAAGGTAAAATCAGCTCGATTGTGATCGCAACTTTACCTTTGCCTCTTGCCAGTTCAGAGCTACTGTACTGTGCAGTTTTCTGTATGGTTCCGCACGTTAGCATCCTTTTTCTAAACCCTTGTGATCTTCATAAACATCACGTCCTATCACTGTTCCGCATACAGCGTTCCATTTCCTCACATAAAGCGACGCGATTTGGAGAAAATCAGATCGCAAGTACGGCCTTTTTCTTTGTTTTTGGGCAAGCTAGCCTCAGCGGAACCGAATTCATAGAGCTCTCCCGATTTTGCCTGATCTCTCGGTCAGAGAGGCGAGAGAACGTGCGAAATGGAGAGAGTCCGGCCATTTTCGATTGATCGTTGGCAGAAAAAGTGTGTGATTTACCGCGCAGTCTGAACGAAGCCGAGAGAGAAGCGCTCGTAAATTGGACGCAGTGACCAAAACGATCTCGCAAATAGCATCGAAGAAGGGTTCCGCCCATCTTTTATTCTCGGTGCTTGAGCCGTTGATTGGAATTATTCTGCTATCATACGGATCGTGCCTGTTCAATCATTCCTGACGAGGATTTTTCAACTCGTACTACGCCTGAAACAGATTCCATAACCTAAAATTCATAACACTGTTAATTATGCACGGAATAATACCCGGCCAATAGCTCCTGTATCAACTATTTTCACAAAACATTCATGAAGCATCCATCAGATATGTTTCTTGATTTCTGACAGAGTTGGCGAGTTGACCTGCACCCTTTATTCTCCCAGCATTAACTCATTCTAGAACCGAGAGCACGTAGCGTTGTTGATCTATTCGCCTCGTTAACGCAATCCCTCCATTTCGGATAAGTCATCGCAAGATGAACGTGAGCTGCGACTGAGTTGAACTGGAAACAACACCGGAATGAGTCACATCGAATTCTACTCATGTTCTAGCTCAAGATCTCTGAGTTGACCCGCTCTCATCAAGCGAATTCCAACCCTCTCTCGAACCCATACAAGCACGCAGCGCTGTTGATCTCTTTGCGTCTTTGCCCAACTCCGACTCAACCCTCTTTCTTCTCCTTTTCCCACCATTGCTCCCGCTTTTTCGTCTAACTCTCTCGATTCCTCATGCTCTCTCGCCTTCTCTAACCGTCTTTGTTTCATCGTTGCTTTGACTTATTTCTCCCTTTTCGTCTTACTCTCCTACTTTTGCATGTTATCTCAACTTCCCTAGCGGTCAAAGGAAGGGTGGAATGGCTCGATCTAAAAAGGAGCAGCTCACCACTTTCAGCGACAGTGCATTCCTTCGCGTTGCTTGCTTGTGTCACTCATAATTTTGAAACTATTTTGTCACGCTCTTTCCGTTTCACATCATTCTTTCATATTGAAACAATCGTGTGTTGCAATCTTTTCTCTGTTTTCGAAATAAATTAGTTCGCGATAATCTCTTTCCCATCTCAGACCATGGAGCCCCTTACTGAGACGATGGAGTCCCTTACTCCCACTCCCCACCCCAAGAAGACCAGCGGAAAGTCGCGACGGGACCGAAGAAACATGGCGAAGCAGGTACGGTAGGGTACTGTAATCGATTTCAGTTGGTAATAATCCCTCAATAGCTACCATAGCCCTTCCATTTTCCCATATCGGTTCATGTTTGTTCCTCTTTTTTCCCCTTTCCGGGGGCGCTGTTCCGCTATTGACTCTTTTTTTCCCTCTTTTTCCTCTCAATACTGACGTAGTTTTCAACCTGTGGAAACATTCGGGAGGATGTGGAGGGAGATAGGCACAGTCTCTTCCATTCCATTCTCTCAAGCTGTCAGAGAAAGAGGATGGATAAGGGTTTGCATAGAGGGCCTAACTGATCAATCCCCCTTCCATCACTTCCCCATTTATGCCTTATGATAGGGAGGAAGGATGGCAACCCCCGGGGTTTCTCTATCTATTTCCCGGCTTTCTTGCCGACTCGATCAAGCGAGAGAGTGTACGATTTGGAGAGAGTGCGATCATCCCGATGGCAAAGATGATGAGGAAGTATGGTTCACTATTGGAACAGTTGCCATCCTCTCCTCGATCATTCTTTGATCTGTTGGAGAAGCTTGCTTGAGGGGAGTAGCTGTTCTTCCTTTTTGTGTTCTATTCTGTATTTTCCTTTTTTTTTCTAGAATTGGATCATTTTGCCAGCAAAATAGCTCCGAATATTACCGAGTCTGTGCTTCTGACAACCTTCATAGAACGTCTGAAACTCAACCCATTGTCTGAAGTGAAAGTAAGTCTTCTGCTTTCTTTGCGAACTCTTGAAGCGCAGGTCTTTTGTTCACTTTGCCATTTCAACCTGACACGCATACTTCAATGCGCTTTCAACCTTTGCCCTTATCTCTCACAAGCTCGTCCGATCCCCAAACAATATCGAACACGGAACATTTTTGAGTTTTTTTGCTTACATCACCCAGTTTAATCAACGCTGTGTTTCTCATCCAACTTCAATAGAATAGCTGAAACTTAGTCAGAATTCAAAGAACCCAAAGTTTCGAAACTCTCCTGAGCCTCGATCCATCAATCTCTGTCTTCGTAGATCACTTCTTCTGAACGCTTGAGACATTGCGAAGTTTCTCTCTGGCTGTGGAACGCACAATTCTCACTTGTAAGCTTCTCGATCCTAGATATTCGACACTCCTTTCCTTCATTCTGTAGTTTTCAACCGTCGTTGACAGAACAATCAACTTTGCGATTCTCATTTCCTTTTGAAGCATCTCTGACACGTAATCGATTCGTGCGGTTACTTGTACAGCTTTTTCCTGGGTTCTGAATCGTTGTAAAAGCTTGAATATCTTCTCCGATATCTCTCATTCGATTTCACACCCGATCTCATAATAATTTTTCTCGCATGTAAACCAGCTCTACATCAACGCTGTGTTTCTTTCCGATATACATAGCGTGCCGGAAACATAATCGATCATCGGGATGAGAATTCCTTCTCCGATCCCTTCTCTCTCTCTTTCCTCGATATCTCCCATCTGATTGGCAGACAGCCGTGATCACATGGCTTGATAAGCTCCACTGATAAGTGTGAAACCATCTGATCCTCTTTTACTCTCCCGCTCTCATTTTTTCTCTGTCTGGACTCTCTCCCTTCCGCACGATCTCTCACACTCTCTCAGACAGGCGAGATTCGGAGTCCATTACTCACCCGCGATAGGTAAAAAGTGACAGGTTTCCAGAGAGTCCCATCACCTTTCATCTCATGCCTCTCGACCCCAGTTTTTGCCGGCGCCTTTCGCTTTCGAGCAGCTGGCGAGTGAACCGATGGGAAGGGTTCGAGAAAGTTTTGAAGCATGAGTGAGGGACCTCTCTGAACATCAAGAACATGTTTGCTCGCAAAAATGTGGATAATACGTGGAAATGCGTCACCCACGGGCATTCGGCGGATTTCGTGTTTAGATCGGTAGAAGTTGATCGGAAGAAAAGTGAAACGTGCTCATAGTTCCCAGACTTGAATCATCTAGTCTGCCTAGATCAAGTCCGAATTTCATGTTTATCATGAGCTGAAAGGTGGATGAGACTGGTAGGTCAACACGCAAAAAGTGTCCTCGGGTGGGGTAAACAGGGAGGGTCTGCGAATAGATTCAACAACAGAAGCTGAGAAAGCGTCCTCGTGTTTATCATGCAAAGGGTATCTTTAGATCGTGTAGGTCAACACAGGCGGCGGGATCGAGATAGCATACCTTCAAGCGAGATAAACAGTGCCCAATTCATACAGGCATCTGTGATTTTAATAGCGTTCTCGTGTTGAGAATGTGGACCTCGTGAATGACTCAGATACGTGTTGACCGAAGTAGATCCATGCGTTGATCAACAAACGTGAAGTCCAGTTTCTCCGACGAACTCGAACGGTGATTCATCATTTCAACCCCTGTTGATCAAGGAAGAGGATCAGACGTGTAGGTCAACACGCGAAGCTATTCGGGGAGAGCGTTCTCTGGGCTCTGACGAACCAGAATTCTGACAGACGAGACAGTGACTCATACTACCGCGTATTGATCACCGATCCTTAGATCGTAGGTCAACAGAATAAAGTAGACACTAAACCAGCTTCCCCAACCTTGAATCATCTTTGCTTGTTCTTCATGATCTAAAGAGATCAGACGTGTAGGTCAGAAGCTATTCGGGGAGAGGGAGGGGAAGGACTATGTACCCTGGGGCGAGCCGGATAAACAAGACGGCCGCCCGAGGGCACGCGTGAGTCACTCAAGATCTCGCTTCCCGCTAGGCAGACTCTCTCCATTTCGCATGCTCTCTCGCCCTGACTAACCGGCAAGGCAGAGAAAGATCCCTACTTCCCCTTTGGCATTGAGCACGAATCAAGATGCGATCATGAGATTCGGCGGTTGTCTCGGACAAATGTGGCGATGGCGGACGCATAGCCCTTACCCCCTCCCCGTGCGCGAGTGACAGTCTGCTTCTCCGTTGGTGCTTTGAAGGCGGATGGTTCAACCTGCCTTTAGCGAATGAAAGACGCGTCATGCACGCTCCGGGAGGTTTGGGAGGTTGACGAATGCTCCCTACTCTTTATTTCCCTCTTTTTCGCCAGGCAAGAGTTATGCACTTACAGTTTACATTAGGCGTCTTCTTCAGTTGAATAGCTCGCTTGCCAGATTTTGTGAGAGATGCCGATGAGCCTAGAGTTGAATCATTCCCCTCTCAGGGATCCCTGGGTACTCCGAGCTCCGTACGTTCTTTGCTTGCTGTTTTGATCACTTTCCCTCGTCGAAATCTCGCTTTCCCTCCCCTTTGGCATTGAGTGAATTGCGAGATGAGATGAGATCATTTGAGCTGATTCCGTGTGTCTATTCAAATCACTTCTCCCCTCCCCCCCCCCCAATCACACTAGCGGATTCGACTATGCTTAACCTCTTCCTAATCGATACCCGAAGTCAAAGCGTTGCCTTTTTTCGGTCTTTACCGGCTCAAACGACCGATCGCGCTAGACACATCTCTCTTTCCTTTTTGGCTTTCTTTGATAGCTGTCTGCTTTTTCCTTTCCTTGATGTTTCATCTGTGAATGGAATTCTTATCAATGATGAGTCCCTTTCAATCCGAAAAGCTTTCAAGAACCGGAAAAAGCTTATCGTCATTTCCACAAGTTTTGATAGTTTCCAAACTTCTTCGGCCCAGACGAAACTTCAAGCCCAGATTAAAGTTTCGCAGGTGTTTCCTTCAAAACTGACGCTGTTTCAGAAGGATCTTAGGCCAAAAACTGCTCAGTTCTTAGATGCTAAAGCGCATTTCACCTGCTTTACGTCCCTGTCTAGCCATGTCATGCACCTACTAACTTACGCAGAGAACTCGAGAACCTTCCCTTATTTGCTCCCAAATCGAGCAGCACTAGCGTGTAAACACGCCAGTCTATTGCTCCTTCTAACTTGCCAATTCCCTCCGTCTCTATTTTGGTTCACTTTCCCTTCGTTCGTTCAAGTTTTTCCTCGTTCCTTTCAACAGTTTTGCCGATGATTCTCCGCATCCTATCACTTGGTTAGACAGAGCGAGAGAGCACGCGGATTCGAGAGAGTCAGAGAACTGTTCTTTCGACAGTTTTGCCATACACGTGATTAGCTAGCTCTTTCTCCTTCCTTCTCGATGGTTCTAGAAGAACTCTCTCTCGATTTCGCACTCTCTCTCTCGCTTCCCTGGCTCTCTCCAATCACAGTGATCTCTCGCCAAGCAGCGAGATAGTGAGCAAATCGAGGAGAGCTAGCCATCACCACCTCCAAGCAAGATCTCTCATCTCGATACTAGCTCAGAGTCGACCCTGTTGTGTCAATGGAATGGAATGAGCTACTCCCTTGCAATAGTGGAGGAATGTAGTAGGGGTTGCATCTCTCAGATCTTTTACTATCTAGTAAAGATAGCATGTAGAATGAGGATAGTAGGTATCCATGTAGAGAAGCAAAATCTCCATTCTGACTTGTCTCATAAAGTAGGCGAAAGAGCATGTAGAATATGGAGAGAAGGTATCCCTCGAAGATAGAAGAAGGGGCCGGGATAGACCCTCGGTTCCGCGCCGTTTGTTTTACGAGAGACAACCGATTCGACGAAATCGCGAAATGGTCACGGTTTCAGCTGCAAACTCTCCCTTGAAACAACGCTCTGTAGGTGCTCCCTAACCTCATCGAACTCATTATTTTGCCCTAGTTAGGTCACAGTTTACTTATTTTGCATCGTCTCTGGCTCTACCTGGTTCGAGGTTCGGCAGTTATCACGTTTTGGTGCTCGCTGATGAAACTCTCGCTTGCTGTGCCCAGCAAAACTGAATTTCTTGCACGTCTTTCAGTATTCTCAGAACTTTTGAATTGTTCATTTACACCAGTGACTCACGTGCTAACATCAGCGCTGCTCTAACTTGATTTATAGATTATGTGAAACGCAACTCGGTTTTCCACAGTTGGAGTTTACAGATCTGTTGTGCGTCTGTCAGATTTTCCATGAAACTCACTTTCCTCAGTCACCATTACACCGTAAACCGTAGGCTGTGAATGCCATCCTCTCATCTCCG
>LS508571.1:60182-84754 GCA_900490845.1 Pristionchus japonicus | reverse complement strand
TACCGATCTGTGATTGGGTTCATTTATGATAGGAAGCTAGTCCAAATCATTAGGAAACGAATGAACCGAATCACACATTGGTAACATCAATTTGAGCTGAAATAGATGAGTTGCGCTTTTGTCGTTTGCGATATTATATTTGCGCATTTGTCGTTTTTGGCGATTTGCGCTTTTGTCGTTGCGGTTTTGACATGCCCCCATCTCCGCAGATAAGCCCTGCACAGTATTAAGCCCCATGCATTTCGGCGAGGCTTGGCAATAGAAAAGGGGGGAGGGGGATTCGAACCCGCTCTGAGAGTGAGGGTGAGTATTCCTAGGCAAACGATTTATCCACTGCGCCAAGCTGGACATCGCCTCCTGCCTATGTAGAGAGCTATAAACACCAAGAACATCCTGCTCTGCCCAAATCGCCAGTGTCTGCTTGCTCTGAGGTTAAATTAATTAACTAATTACATTAGTGCTAATTCAATCCACTTATTCCATGTTCGAATTTCGAGGTGTTTGACTCGCACGTGATCATTTCAGTCAAGATTCTTTATCGATTGGTGAAATCGACAGATTTCATTGACAATAGAGGTAAAGGTACTGCCACGTCAAGCGATTTTACAGTCGTGCGACAACGCTAGGTGGGACCCACTGGTAAGTCCAGCTGTTAGACAATACAATACCTCGATAAAACAACTGCAACGAAAACAAAAGAAAAATGGGTGTAAGTCAAAAGGCTTCCTTTCCTAACAAAAGCAATCGAAAATTTTACTAGTCACGTATCTAGTTCGGAGCTAACGACAACGTTAACGAAGAATTCGAGAACATATGAGTCTATTTACAACACAGGCACAAATTTTACTAGTCACGTAGTCACGAACTACCGAGGACGTTAACGAAGAATTAAAAATATATATAATTCTATTAACATTACGGGCGAGTAAACAGAAAAAAAACTTTTCCCAATATCATCCTAAGTAAACTAATCTATTCTAGGCAACACACAAAGCAACAATTTTAATTCTGTTTAACCTATCTATCTCTACTAGAAAGGATGAAATGGAGAGTAAGGGACCTGGAAGAATGGAGTAGCAGCCTGAATGGGAAGGAAGGCGGATGGAGGGAGGAGAAGAGGGAAGGAAGCAGCTCCATCGTAGATCCTGTAAGATAGTGATTGAAATCTCACTTATGCATGCAAGAAAACAAATATTTCTTTGGTCGGGTCAAGCGATAAACGCGCGCCTTCGGCTCGGATCCTATTTCCCGGTCGCTTTCCCGGAAATCCGTTCGATCCGTCATGTTAACCAGCCGTGAGCGCAATAAGTGACTGCGATTTGGTCATCACGTCCTGTTTAATAATTGCTTTCTAATCCAATTAGCTGGAATAATAAGACGAGCGCATATCTACCTCTGAACTTAAAAAATAACGTTCTCTGATCTTTCCACTAACAATTTCTTCGATTTTTCGTCACTAATGAGAAGCAATTAAAGGAAAACTGATATGATACCTGTATTGGGGAAGGTGCGGATGAGAGTAGACGGAAGGAGGAGAAGGAAGAGAGACGGAGGAGTCGTGCTCGCTGGAATTATGTTTAGTTCTAAATGTTTGACGTGTTCCATTAACCCCTAATTGCGCTGTAAAATAATTTCCAGTCTTACCGAGAGCGATAATGCGTGTGGTGGGCAGGAGGACCGTGGCCGTATCCACGCGGAAGAGATCTGTAATATTTATTGATAATGACAATGTTAATAATTGCACGATTGATCGAGTATACCTCGTGTATCTCGCTACTGCTCCTCCGTTGCTGCTACTGTGGCCTCGCTCATGAGGGTGGCTGAGAAATGCGCAGTGTAATCAGGTGCAACTAGGTAGAAACCCATGCTACAGCAGCCCAACCTATCATATTTATTAGGCACATTGATCACGATTAGTTTTATATTGATTTAATTTTAAAAACCAACCTGTGGTAAGGAGTGAATCGATTGAGATCGACGAATCTTCTCGGACCATCGTTCCTCCACTGCCCGCCGTTGTTGGCACCGAATCTTTCCCCTCCCCGCTCCCTTCCGCTTCTCGCGAGAACAGCTCGGTCGCTGTCGTGTCTCCTCTCCACTCTCACAGCTCTGGTGCTGCAAAGCATAGGGTTCGAGATGAACGATCTCTTCTACACAAACAAGAATTTTACATATTAATCAAAAAATAAACCGACACTGGCTCCTCTCTTCTGTCGTCTCTTCTTCCTCTACTTCTCTCCCGATCGACTCTTCTCGTCTCCTCTTCCTGATCCTCGAATCGCTCGCGATCCTCCCGGGTCCATCGTATCTGAATTTAAACATTAAAATAATCATTTCCTCACATTGTGTACTAACACCATCCTGGAAATTACAAGGTGCTCGCACATTATCCTCTGTAGTTTCTTTCCTGGACTAGCAAGGCAACGGAATTGACGTAAATAGCGATTAAATAATGCGTGAAAATGCTCGATAGACTGCTCCGAAACGAGGCCAATTGTCTTATAAACAGCGGCGTAAGTAAGGAGGTGAGACGATATGTAATGCACTTTGATAGCCTGATCAGCATTCGGGAACAGATCTCTATATGAGGAAGAGAACAGTGCTACTGATGATTTCAATTGGCCCATTTCCTGTTGTGAGAGAAACGCGGGCTTCGCGAGAGCTAGTATCTCTCTAATCGAAGTGAGAGCATCCCAGAGGTCACCTTTTCGCTCCATACCAATAATTCCGAATAAAATACGGATATTATCGTCCTTAATAGCTTCTCTCACTTCTCTTCCACTATAAGCCTGAAACCAATTCGATCTGCTCACTCCTTTCGAGGCAAGAAACAACTTCACTTTACCAAAGTAATCTCCCTTTCCTCTCACTATTTCAATGAATCGACTATTCTCGGTGGCTGCAAGCTTAGCAGTTGCTTCTCTTTCTGTCAACTTATTTTTTAGCTTTATGAGCATCGATTTCGCCTCACTTTCGAATTTATTCCTTGTCCATTTCTCGCAGAATGGGCAAGTCATATTAGCATTAAGCTCACTCTCAGCAGAAATGATCAAAGTACAGGCAAAATGGAACCCTTTCTTGCACACTGCACACGTATCTGTGGTCCAAACAGACTTCCTGCGCAGTCTTCCCTTCCCTTTCTGCAAAATGCCGTGAATACAGTAAGACGCGGCACATTCGCTTCCACTAACGCACTTATCCCGTAATAGTCCATCTATTAATCTAGCGCAATCCTCCACCTCCAAATGAGCCACTTTCACGTCAGCTGCCGTAGAATCGATATCTTTCTGAAATCTAGCCTCCAATTCTTTCCTCTCTTTCATCTCGTTCAATTTTACTACTGAGCCTGCACTTTCAAGATCAAGAGAGATTGCTATCGATTCCACTAAAGATAGTGTTCGCGCACCGGGGCCTGTCGCTAGGTGAACAGAGGCAACACTGAAGTTAGAAGGGGGAATGGGAACGACCGGCTCTCGAACAATGCCCTTACTGGCGCGCGCCGCGTCCTCCTCCTTTACACCATCATCCACTAATCTCCTGTAGAGTTCGAGACACTCTTTCCTTCTCGCCTCACTCCTCACAATTGTTCCAATTCTTCTCATATTCACATTCCGTGCAGGGATTACTGTGCGAGGTGCCTTTTTGCCCGAGCAGGACATTCCTTGCACTAAAATCGGACACCCCGTGCAAAACGACTCTCCTATCCACTCCGTTCACCGTGATCGTCTTCATAGAACCGAGATCTTTCAATAACTCTCCCATGACTTGCACCTGATTACTGTAGCTCTCTTCTCCGAACCACGACGCCAGAGGGATTACGAAGAAAGGAGAGTTGGCTCGCATAGTATTCATTATGGCAAGACCTGCCTTGGTCGAATTCGCTCCCTTATCACTCATGTAAGCAATCCATATATCTCCTTCGAATCGACCGGAGTAGATCATCAATGACGAATTCTCGTGCCGCTCGCATTCGTCCACAACCAAAGCAATCAATCGATCTCTTCTCACTCTACAGTATCCGGACGGACCTAACAAATTATCTCCATCCTTCGACTTATGCTGTAAGACGAGATCTCCACTCTCATAGTAGGTATTCGCGGAGGAGATGTGCTTCTTGTTCAACCTCCAGACTTGATTATAAGGAGAGAGAATATTACATCCGTGCTCGATTAGAAATCTTTGAAGCTCCTCTCTATCTTCCCATGTCATCCCAGTAATTTTCATCATCTGAAGGTCCTGAGAGGGGGTCAAGGAGGGGTGAAACGAGGAATTGGGGCATATTGACGTCCACAACTCGGTGAGCATGGCTCGAAGATCTTCTTCTGAGATAGATCCGTCTTTTCGTGATGCCAGCGGCTTCAAGATGGCCACGCCCTGCGCACGATACTTGCCCCGTGTACGGTAGTCCAGCTGCTTCCAAGGGGTGTCACTTATTCGCGGCTTACTTCCAGCCGTCGATCGCACTTCTGTGAGTGATTTTTGCTTCGTCTCCTCTAATTCCTTGACAATCTCCTCGTGAACTAAGCGCAGATCTCTCATCTCCGTTAGGAGGGAATCATTAACTTGCTTCTCTGTTGTCAATTCGGCCACGAGAAACTTGTTTTTCTTCCTTAATTGATGATTCTCCGCTTGAACGTCGACAAGCAATCTGCGAAGTCCCGCATGTTCCAAATGACAAATGGAGGGATCGTCGTTTCTGTTAGGCGTTAAATCCATCTCTTCAACATGGAGAACTTCATCTACTTTCTGGTAGTTATGGTCTCTCGAAATGGAAGAAGAAGAAGCTGGTATAGGTAAAGAAGGAGTAGGCAAGGAATCCGCTGGGAGAACTACTTTTGCACGAGTTTCATTCCAAATAGCAGTTCTAATTCCAATTTCAACATTACTACGGCGTGGCTGGTAAGTTCTGGCCTATAAAGTCCAAATATCGCAAGTTGGAAAGCGCAAATGGCAAGAACTAGCTAACCTCTCTTCTTGCCTCCTCCCCCTCTTCCCGTCGTCGTACTGCGTCGTGGTCGCGGTCTCTCGATCGACCTGGATAAAGGAAATATATAAATCTATTGAAAGTAGCGCAAATATAAGCCTGCAACAAGCTACAAAGTAATAATTAATAAAGATTACACCTTACCAGTCGCACTCGTGTTACGAGACATCCCTCCCTCGGATGAGCTGACGTCTCGTACGACAGGCCACGCTTAGACCGGCCCGCCTAGGGCAGTTCAATTAGTCAAGCAATTACACAAAAAACAAAGGTAAAAACAATAACACAACCAATATCAGTGTGAGAACGAAAAACAACCCGAAGCCGTGAGCTCGACCGGTAAATAGGTATCGGTGCGGTACAAACTTTGTACAGTACGCTAAAACTCTGTTTTGGGCCAAATTAGCCGGCGGGATTTTTCCATTCAAATTTGAATGAGTGGGCGGGGCGTCAGAGTCGTTTTGTTCTTGCATTGGGCCATTTCATTTCTTAATACTGTGCCTGACAGTTCCCTCCTTCTTTTGTCCCGGATTCCCGCCAGCCCACTCACCCTTTTGTTGTTTGGATGCAATCTAGACAACGAGAGATGAGGTGATAGGAGGCCACTGATTATCTCTATCAGTCAATGCGCAATCCTCTTTGTCTCTCTTTCTCTGTGATCGCTTAGATATAACGCTGAATTGAGAGAGCAAGGCTACAACTGATAAAGGAGAGAAGCCTGAGTTGCACTGTTTCCCTCTGATAACGCGTCATTAGCAATGATAACTGATAACGGAGGAAGGGAGGAGGGAGGAGAATAAGCCTCCCATCTTTGAACCGCTGAGATGCAAAGATCTGTTACTCAACCCTCTAGCATGTATCTGACTATCGTAAAATCACGCCCTCTGTAAGTCAGAGGTTTCCGACCCTCCGACCCGCTGAACCGGTTCAAACTCGCTGTAAGAAACGTAACAACAAACCCTATCTGAAGCGTAGATCTGACAGTTTCGGCAAGGCGCAAACCTTCCGCCCGTCGACTGGCTCGTAAAACTGTTTACAAACTTCAAAACAAGCGCGCGCGAGATTCGAATCTGGCGGACCTTGGACCTCCGGTTCTCTGAAACTGTGAAAGTCTCGTATCCGAGTAGATCAATGCCGAATCCTACTGGATCTGATCACATTGTGTTCGGAGCCGGGCGTCAAAAAAGTTGCACATCTCCTCATTTAGTTCACTGTCTCGCTTCTCTAACTGGTGAAAAAGTAGTCGAAATATGAAGGAAACGCTACTAGAAGCGCACAAAATTTTCACGAATTGTCGAGTAGATCAAGGTTGCTCACTCAATCGGATAGTCTCTACGTGAGATGATCCTTTCCCGTTCCATTGATCTCGGCTTCCTTCTCTTGCTCTCTCCATTCCACACACTATCTCGCCCACTCTGACGAGAGAGTGTGCAGATTGGAGAGAACGAGACGAACTCTTCTCGCTTACTTGTTGAAAGCAACTAATCGAGGGGCGAGTGAGACAGAGTGGCTCTCGATTTTTCTGACCGGCGAGAGAGTACAGGAGAGTGAGAGAGACAGTCGAAAAAGCTAAACAGTGATAGTGGCTCGTTCCTCTTTTCCTCTTTCCTCCTTTCTCCTCCTTCGAGCGCTCTCTCACTTTTGCGTGCTCTCTCGCCAAAGCGATGATAGTTAGACAGTGCGAGAGAGTGTGTGATTTGAAGAGAGCAGAGAAAACGAGAGAGCATGGGAATCGGAGAGAGTCTGCCATGATGCTTTCTTCATCAAGAACAGATCTGTATCACTTTCAGTTTTCTGTCTTCACTTCTTTCCTTCTCTCTTCTTCTCTTCTCTCGCTTTCATTCGCTTTTGTCCTTCACAGTTTTCGACACAACAATATTGCGCACGTACAGTGTTGGACATTAGCACTCGAACCTTCCTTACTTCGCTCCTGATCAGCGCCTATTTACAAGATTCTTGCTACTGAGATGACCAGGACTCCTCCATTTTCGTGTTATTTTCGACACATTTTTCATTTTATTTTGTGCGCACGTACAGTGGTAGTGGACTGTCGGACTCTGAGCAATGCTAGTAGTAGATTGGTGCTGTTGAAAGAGTAGATGGCCGCTCTTGCGCGCGTTTCTTCTTGCGACAGCTTGAGTTTCATTCATTCAGTGAAAGGGGTGCGTTGCTTCCCAATCCGATGCTTGGCGCTCGTGCTTTTACAAGTTTACAAAATCCCAAAAATTCGATGGTTTTCATCTATCTGCCACCTCCTCTTCTCAAGAGCTCTGAATTGGTTATGTTTCAGCCATTGTAGGAAATAGATGCGCAGGTTTCCCGCTCGATAATCGCGGCTGAGACTGATTAAACAACAATCCAACATCCCACTCAGTCCACCTCCACTCAGACTGATCTTATCGTCCTATCATCCACCTCCCTTCCTCCTCACTCTACATCAATCCTCACAGATAGATTTTATGGCGCCCTTTCACCTCTTCTTCCGCGTTTCTCGACTGCTTGAGGAATCCGGAGAGAGATCAGGCTAGAAGAGGAGAGTTGTCTTTCTCGACGGCTTTTAACACGCAGAGAACCGATCAAAGAGCATCGAGACGCCGCCTCTCGACGACTTTGACTATCGGAACCGATCATCGAACGCGTTCCTCTCACTGTTCGACACCTTTTTCGAAGTCATCGCTGAGCACTAGGCGAGAGAGCATGAGGAATCAAGAGAGTCATCGTTTTTCTCCCCTTGACATGCTTGCCAGACGGTATTGTGCAACAACCTCTCCCCTCTCTCCCTCTCCTCTCTCCTTGCATCTAAACCCCCTCCTTATCCTTATCAAACTTCCTATCGCTTTTGCTTCACGAGCCACGTTCCTGATCCGTTATTCTGAGCAATAGCATGACTCTCTTCGTTTCCCATGCTCTCTCCCTCGTCAGACTTCTGATCCGTTACTCCATTGTCTAGCTAGATATCGAAGGAATCGATGGATCGTTGATCTACTGTACCTCGATCGATGTAGACTCTTCCTAGGAGCCAATGCCTAGATACAAAGTGCTATTGTTGATCGTGACAACATTATCTCTACCATTTATTGATCTCAATCAATCGTACTGGATCATTGATCGCACCGTATTAGCTACAGTAATCCGGATCGATATCGGTTCAGAGGCGTGGGGCCGATTGTCAATCATGTTTTCGAAATGCGTATGCATGAGCCTTCGCCCCGCCCCCTTTTCTTCTTCTTCTTTCTATTCAATCAATCTTCACTCTGTTTCATGTTTTCCTTTCTCCTCCTCTTCTCGATATGGGGGAAAAGCTCTTCCCTATTTGTGTGTTCGCATATTTCGAACGCTCCTCTCCTCTCTCTCTATTCAATTGACTCCCACACACGTTTCCCCCCATTTCGTCCCAATATATGGATTGGTTTTTGGATGTCTATTCATTCCAAGAGCCCCCTGTCAAACGGAAATAGCCTAGAAGTCCCAGAGCTGGGCAACTTAGCAACCGTAGGTTCTACATGAGCTACCCTACCTTCGTTTTCCTTTGTCTTTCGTCGACTTTTGGGTGACATTAATGATTTTTTCCATTGAGATCGATCTAATCATTGGTATCCAACTCCTCAATCTCTGTTTCACATATCTGTGAAACTCAACTCATTGCTAGTTCTCACAGTGTAGTTTCCCAGAATCTTTTGAAGATTTGGCATCAATTCCGCATCATTTGAGAATCATCCCTTGCAAGAATTCTGCAATCTCCCCATCCTCCTTTTCTCCACTTTCCCGTGGATGAACTTCCGAATCTATCCGTTCCCCACTGAACTCATCCTGTTGATGCAGTCGTTATGCAGCGGCGTAACTTCCTCCATTTCTCCATTTCTCCACGTTAGAGGGACAGTTTTCTCCGCATGTTTGCTCTCTCAGTTTTTGTTGTATGTCCCTGTGGCAGTTAGTCAGCGTTTCTCATGCCGACGTAGACGATCTTAGTCCGAAGGTGGTCTTAGGCTTGCTAATCTTTGATCTTTGATCTTAAGCTACCCTTAGTTACTTAGCCCAACCACTTCGTCACCATGTATTCCTAATCTTAGCGTGATCTTTCGCACTACTCACCTTCTCATTCAGTATTTGACTTCGGCATTCCTTGCTGTGTTTCGAGCTAGCGAGATGGTGAGGTCATTCTACACACAAAGTTTGGCGTAACTGTAGAATAGATCAAGCTTCTAAGCGGCCAGAATGTTACACACAACGCAGGGTTTAGTGTAGCTTTCGGCATAGACCATCTAGGAATCCAGGATTGAAGCACAGATCCAAATGTTTGTTGTATCTTCGAAATAGTGCTTCCAAGCCTAGACGGACTACTTACCTATCATTCTGGGAAATTTCTGGCTTTCTAACCCGGACCAGTGATCATTCCTCAATCCTCAATGAGGAACAACCGAACCCCAGTGATTGGTTTTCATTAAATTCCCACGCGTTTTCATGGGTGAGAGAACGGGCGGATTCGAGAGACGCTAATCCACACTTCGAACACTATCCACATAAGCCTATCGAGTTCCTTCTCTGGTATTATATTCACGGTATACATTTAATTTATTCGGATTGGCATGCTAATTTTTCGACATGTGGTTAGGGATGGGAGGAGGAGGAAACACTAGAGAGAATCCGGTTGTGGAACCACGGTCTTTTCTCGTCGTTGGCAGAGAGTAGTGACACTCCTCTAGAGTTTTCAGCGGAACACCTAGCGCTGAAAAGCATTGCACAACCTGACGCGCTATTTCGATCCGTAGTTTAAGTCCCGGTTCCTGAACCATCTACCAGCTCTCCTCTTCAGTGACAGTTGCTAGTTGACAGTGACAATGAGAGTGATAAGAGAATCTGAATCCCCGGTCCCCTTCATTATTGTTGCGCAAGCCCCACTCGAATCCCTCTAGAAGCAGCACAGAACTCGCTCCCTAATTACTCACCCTCCCTTCTCGCGTCACATGTTGACACGCAAAAATCCCCAGAAAGGGTCGGAACTCGCAATTTTTTAGCAAGTTATCCGCGTCTCGTATAAGGTTCGCACCCTCTGCGCATGCAACACTTTTCTATAATTACTCACTCTGACATTTCGCGTCACATGTTGACATACTGAAAAAGCCGCGAAAGGGGACCATTGGAAACTTTTCGCTGGTTCTTCTCGCTCGATGATAACGGCCATTTTCCCACGCTCCTTGCAAACGGTATGTAGTTAGATGAACGTTTGAATTCTAGTTTGAAATCATAAAGCTGCGAACTATCGCAAACACCTCCTCATTACTCACCCCTCCCTATCTTGACATTCCACCATCACTCCTTGAAATGCCGCCATATGGTCTTTCACGCCGGTTTGCACATGCAAAACTCTCGAATCTTCTAATTGCCCACTCCTCCCTCCTCGCCGGGTCCAACTCTCTCCATTCTACATCCTCACTCAACGGTCACATAGACCGAGACAGTATGGGAAACGAGGAGTCTCTGTCATCCCGTCACGAGTGTTTACAAAGGGCCGTGGAAAAAGCTGCGACTCAGCTCCTATTCCACCTTTGCTGATAAGGATGGAGAGAGGGAGAGAGGTCACTCGTCTCTTTCCCTCCATTTCTCGATTTCTCCCGAGTTTCTGACACTGTTTGCATCCCGATTTGGAGCTGTTTGATGTTATTCTACAACCGGATAGAGCTCTCGAGTTATGGCAGAGTTTAGAGGAAAGAGGGCCCTCCCTCTCACCACTTGCCATTGTTTAGTTCGGGGGCAAAAATAGCTTTCGAGAGAGCTTTCTAAACGCGTCTGCCCGTGTTGATTTCTGACTCTTTCCTATTCTGGGTTTCGCTCCTTTCCGCATTTGGCACTTCCTGAAGTGCATTCCACCGTAGGTTTGGTTTGCGATCCCCAAATATCTCTTATTTTCGAATCAGTCTGCCCTACCCAAAACAAGCAACCAGACGGAAGCTCCCATTCATTTCCCTCTCCGCCTGTCAGAATGATGCAAACCCGGATATATTGGCTTCCGTGTCGCCTTCTACATTTCTCTTCTTCTCCGCTGTAAATGGGCCGAATTAGTCTGGCCCCTGAGGCTATATTCTCTCCGCATCTCCCATGGTCTATCCAATGAAATGGAGAGAATCCTCCTCCTCCCTCTTCTCACTTCTTCTTCTTCTTAGAGAGAGAGAATCCCGCTCTAATGAGTATTTCGGGGCATGGTGAGGCCACTATTTCGGGATGCGGATGATGTCATGCGGAGAAAGTGATGAGGGGGAATGAAGGGGCGGATAATTTGGGATAGCTTTCTGATTCTTGAAAAGCCACGAGATGCCCATCAAACCAGTGATTCTGAATTGAGATTCAAGTAAGTGTGAAACATGCCCGTTCCTTAGGGGGCAGTCGTACTTTCCCATCTGTTGTCATTTTCATTTCTTTTTTTTTGAAGACATCGTAGACAAGCTATCAATTCTGCCTTTCTCAATGCAGTGAGTGTGAAACACGACCAACTGTAGCCATCCTTTCTTCCAGACACCTTTTCCTCCTCCTTCCTCATTCTCCCATTACTCTGACCACCATTGCTCATCGTTTGCATGTGTGTGTTTGGTGTGCGTTTGTTTGATTGACGATAGCCCGTCCGTCTCTCCGATTCTGATACGCATTGTGGTTGCCGCGTTAGACACCCGCCGTAGTTGGCAAGGAGCTTAGTCATGACCATAGGCGAAGTTCGGTTTCGACCCGCAGAAAGTCTGTGATTTTGTAGCGTAAGTCCCGCAAGGACGACACATCAATCCTCCAATTTTCCGTTTCGGTTCAAGTACGGGTGAAACACAACCTATTCCGTAGCTATCTCAACATGTGACCTACCCGAGTCCAGTTACACTGTAATCTAGGCAATGAACCCGCTTGATCCCCGCCATTTCGGGTGCTCGTCGCTCATTTCAATATGTTGTGTCGTTTTCCGCGCGTCTCTACACGCTTTTTCCACACTTTCCCGGCTCAATAATGATCATGGTCTCTTACTTTCGCGTTGTCTCTCTCCTGCCAGACAGTTGTGGAGATTACGCAAAAACAGGAGAGTAGGAGCGCCCGCAAGCGGATTGGGCGGCCGTTTTCGATGAAATGGAGGAGATTGATCGAATGATGAACGCTTTACGCTCTTGAATCCGTGCCGTCTCTCGCCTTCCAAACAGGCTCGAGAGTAGCGAATTATTTCTCCCAATAGAGCGCCAGTTTGTGTTTGTATCAATCCCCGGCTCACAATGGTTTTGATCAGTTTCCTCTCTCGCTCTCTCCGTTCTCTTTCCTCCACTCTTCCGCTCTTCCAACGACCAAAGAGACGACAGAGCGTGCGAATTGGAGAGAGCGGAGCATCTTCCTCCGCTTTCCAACGTGGGCGCGTGAATTGAATCCCCATCCCCTTCCCTCCTTTTGTTGGCCTATCAAAAAGAGAGCCCCCCTCGTTGTGTTGAAGTGATCAATCCAATGCCATCATAAGCACGCTTCTCCCCTTCCCCCTCGACCCCCGCAGATACTGTAATTGCGTCCCTGATGTTCAGGGCGTACGGTAGGTCTAGGATCAGGGATACTGTAGGATACGGTAGACAGGTAATCCTCCTCCGGTTCGTTGATCCGTTCCCGATTATTCATCCCTTTTCTAGAGGATTCGTCACACTTTGTGCCCGTCGTTTCTGTTATCCTCATGGTGTTATTCTTTCCCATTTCTGGCTAGCGCTCTCTCGGTTTTACGCGCACTCTTCGGAGAAATAATCTCGCGCATGGATTCATCATCCATAACCACCTACACTCGTGCTAAATGGGGGTTGCGGAACCGGTGTTCCGAGTCTTTTCCTTGTGAGGGCTTCATGGCATCATTTCCTTACGTAATCCATCACTGTAATAGCTCTGAGACTGGCGCGCCTGAGGATAAGAAAAGAATTCGTTACGTGAGGGCTGTAATCATGCTTCTCCTGAACATCATTTCCCATTGTAATTCATCACTGTCTCTAGATTGGCAAGTCTGATTCATCATCCACTGCCTCCACCTACACTTGTCTAGATGGGCGGATGTAGAATGGGAGTTCTGAGAGATAGATCATTTCTCTCTCGAACATCATTTCCCATTGTAATCAATCACTGTCTCATAGCTCCTAGATCGGCGAGTCTGATAGAGAGCAGTACTCCCTACGTGAGCCACATCACCCTCATCATCATTGCTTCCTTTTGCAATTCATCACTGTCGATAGACCTCCTAGATTGTTACGCCGGATAGCTAAGAGAGCATTCATCACTGAACCCATGAACCAACACTCATGACGCGATACGATTTTGGAATAGTAAATCCAATGCCAGAAAGCAAGGCATTTTCTATTGTAAATCATCACTACCTAGGAGCTCCTAGAGCATGGAGCTTGAAGAAGTATTCGTGAAGGCTATATCCATCCATCCCCATCGTCACCTCCTTATGGAATTCTTACTGGGTCTTCCACTCATTTATTCGGAGATCTCCCTTCACTCTTACGCACATTCGCACCCAAAGTGGCCACTACAGCGCAACTAGAGACTAGAGAAGATACCCAACACCTCTCTTCGTGGCATTGCTCATTGAGTAATGTGCGGCCTAGTTAGGAGAACCTTGTGTTTGTATAACATGCAGAAATGGTGCTGCACGAATTGTTTCGCCGTTTCCGGTGACTCTCACCGTTTTCTTGTCCGAACCAGATCTCCAGATGCACCTGCTACTGTTCATTCAGCCCCTATTTCACGGTTTCCGGCGAATTTCCGACGAGCGCAGAAAACATCGCCCTTTTAGTGTCTGTCAACTCGCGACGACGACGCTTCTTGTTTTCGGGCTTGTATCCGTTTACTTAGAGAGGGTTACTTAGAGTTCGTGTATACGAACTCTGGTCAAAGTTAGCCCCTCGAAATGAACGTCACAGACCCCAAATACCACAGTCGCTACTTTGGTGTGCGAGTAATATCGCAACCCAGAATAGCCGGGGCGTCAGCAGAAAATAGCCCCTGGCACTTGCTTACTTTCCTGCTCGCACGTCTTACTAGGAATCGCGGCTTTCCGCAATTCAAGTGGGATCATACTACATCCAGCAGTCTTCCAATTGTTCCTTGCTACAGTGTCCTCTCTGGCGGATCCCTGTAGGACTGGAGAGAGATCACACCAGATCCCGCATTCCCTATTGTTCTCCCCACTACGTTCCCTCTGGGTAGTCCCACTCGGAAACCCGATGAAGAACCCATTCACCCTCGTCATTCCGCCTCACTTCGTCCCGACTCTTCCTTATGGTCGCTCCCTGCGCAACTTTTCACGCGCGCAGCCAGTTAATCCTCGTGGGAGCGATGATTTTGTCCTCGTGCGAATCCAAACTGTTTGTGACTTCCGCAGCTCAACGCTTTCCGTTTCGGATGTAGCAAAACATGACGCAGAGTGAAGCTTTTGCACTTTCCGGCACTTCTGATTTTCGAAGATTCGTTTCGGGAGGAAAGCTCAAACCCTCGCAGAGTGCATGACGAGCATCTTTGAAACCCCGGAGCTTTCGCACTTTCCTGCGCTTTTCTGATTTTTCAAGATTTATGAAAGCATCTTCAAAATAGTTCGAAACATCAGAATCCAGAATCATGCCCATTACTCATCCCCCAAATTTTGATGGTTCCCTCAACTGGAAAGGCCCTTCCTACGTACTGGTCATTATGTAGGATGACGTAGCGGCGGGGGATTCCGCCCTCCCCCTCCTTCTCCCCCTTTCTTCCTCCCTCTCTCCTCCTTTTTCTATGCCTCACTCCAATTAAGGGCTTTCCGAGTTCTTGTGCGATGTTTTCGCCTGCTTTTCCCACATCATCACTGATATTAATAGAGAGACTGAGTGATGCGAGAACATTGATAGGTCTCCTACTCTATCTGCCTATTTGCGAGTAGTCTCCTAGGAGCTTATTATGGCTTGTGCGCACACGCATGTCGGTGATATTATCACGCGGGTATTTATAACTTGTAATATGCGGTTGGACGGAGCGATAGCAACTATTGCGTCTCTTGCATCTCACTGAGACATTCTGCACGTTGTTTTCGCAAGTGTCCATGCATTCTAGCACGCACGAGCTGTAAATCTCGCCTATCTCATCTCGCAGTTACAGGGAGAGTAGCAGCATTTCTAGGTTAATCGTCGTTCCGCTATCTCATTTTCAGTTCGCCGTGAACCCCTCAGTGTTTCCCCGAAATGGGAAAACACGTCGTTGGAAACCTTGAGTTTTCACCTGCATCTCTACATCAGCATTTGCGATTCTGACCCAATCGGGTCCTCCTATCAGTCTAGTCTCTTAGTCATGCTGCATCTGCATTAGCCTCCTGTCAGTGACAGCATGAGCAACCTTGCAAGTTTGCATCCGGTCCACAGCCGTGTCCGTCGAATAGTCAGGGCCGGCAAATAGTGGGGGAGGACCGGGCCCATTAACTTCCTTCTCCTCCTGCGGGCTATTTCCTGGCATGTCTGCAACCTTCCGTTCCTCCCTCTCCCTTCTCCTCTCCTTCGGGTCCCCTCGTCGTGACGTGAGATGGCGTCATCTGCGAGGCTGCGAGAGAGGGGAGTGGACAACAGAATGACGTTGCCGTCGAGGCCCCGCTTCTTCGCCCCCTCAGGGGGGAAGGCGAGAGAGCACGGGAAGACGAGAGAGAGCAGACGGCGCGAGGGCGAGAGACTGAAGGGGGCGTAGAGGGAGCAGACGGGAGGAGAAGGGGGCGGGGCCTGCGCCCATAGAAGGATTGCATGGAGAATACTGGACCAGTCCAGTAGAGTGTCCGCAGCAGGAACCACCCTCATTTTTTGGGAATATTTCTGCTACTAACCCCCTTCCTATCATACCTTGCGCCATGCTTCGCCTTGTGTAGATTGTCTGAAGCATATGCCTGAAGCATAGCGTTTCGTCTCGGTTCTCTGTAGCGCATTCGAAATTTTTGTTGCTTTTCCTCTCTGGCTTCTTATCACACCTTACGAAACTCCCTATCTATTGAACACTCTCTGAAGCACAACTCAATCTCATTCTCCCGTCTTACGCAATCTCTTATCAGATTGTCTAAAGCTCAACGTGTTCCGCCTTGTTTCTCCGTGCTGTTTTATTTATTTTTGTTAATTAATAATGTAATTAACATAATTCCAGATGAACGCAGACGCCAAGCACTACGGCGACGCCACAACGCTCGCAGCCGGCTTCAAGCGGCTCAACAAGGCCCAGGTACGTGGTGTGGTCGATGGTGTGGTCCTCGGTGCGTCGAGTGCATTCACCAAGCCGCCTTTTATACATGGTGTATCAAGGCGACGAATTGCAGATGGAGCGGCTCCAGATGCTGCTCAACGAGAACATCGAGATCGACGGCGCTGGCAACTTCCCGGAAATCATCCTGCCCCTGAGGCACTTCGTGGTGGCCCTGAAACGACAGCTAGTGTGAGTATCGATTTTTCGGGTACGGTAGGGTACGGTAGCCGCGGGGTACCGAAGCTCCTTTCATCTCTAGCATGCTCTGCGCGCATTAGGCGAGAACCCTTTCTTTGATGTCCCTTTTCGCCCCCTCTTTCCCGCATCTCGAGAATTGCCAAAGGGGATGGTTCTCGGGGCTCCTCAAGGCGAGAGAGTGCAGCAAATGGAGAGAGTCCGACCATTATTCGCCGCCGCGAGCCGCGTGACTCTTTGCTCAGATTGCACAATTCCGTCTCCTTTTCGCCGCTATTCGAGAAGTCTCTCGATTCCGCGTGCTCTCTCGCCTTCTCTAGACCATGAAAGAGAACCTCTCGATTCTGACGTCGCTTCTCCTCGTCTCATTCATTTCGCCATTCAAGTGCGCCCTTTAGCCTAGCTATGCAGTTGTTGCAATCGAGAGCATACATTCACCAACCCAGAGGCAAGGATTTGAGAATGCTCCTGCAAAATAGATGAGGACGACGAAGCAACAACAAAGGGCTGAAGCGGGACGGAATAAATTTGATCGCCGCAGGGGTGATTACGTAGAGAGATTATGCATGTGCGCCTTTTGCAACACAGCTGGAATCGTAGAGCAATCGGAAATGGAACAGGTGAAAATTCGATCATGCTTTTAGCAGATTCACAATGGTTCCAAATCCAATAGCTCAGACACGATAGCAAAAACACGCTGCAGAATCCTTTGAAGTGGGTTGTTCAATGCAATCTGAACCGGTGAAAGCCGGGAACTCCCCTGAATGCATTAGCCCTCTCTTCCCCTTCTCGCAAATCTGTTGTCGCGTAGTCGCTGTGAGTGTGGAAGTGAGAGCTACAGCGAGTGGTTACAGAGTGGGCAAAATAAGCAGCCAATCCAGGAACTATTGTGCAGAGAACCGGACTTGCAAATATGTGACAAAGGAGTGGAATTATTGCCTTACCGAGCGCTTTCCAGTAGTGATGTCAAACGAATACTCAATCCTTACCAATGCTCTTTCCAGTTCCGCCGGGCTCTCCCCTCTCTCGATCAAGATCAACGGAGGAGCAGCCACTGCCATTGCAGCGTCCAGGGAATTCGCCTACTCAGACATCGACCTCATTATCTCCGCTGACTTCGGAGAGGAAGACAGCTTCAATAAGGTTAGTTGAAGATTGATCATCAGTTCGTGATAGAGAATACGGTAGCATACGGTATTCAAATATCGATCTTAGGCGCGTGAGGCCCTCCTCGCCGTCGTGCTCGACCAGATGCCCTCATCGACGATCAAGTCGCGAATCTCCGCCGAGACCCTGACGGACGTCTACGTTAAGAAGATGATTAAGGTGAGCTTAAGCCCTTAAGCTTAAGCTTAGCCTAAGCCAGTCCTTAACCTTAAGCAGTCATTAAGCTTAATCAGTCCTTAAGCTTAAGCCCCCATAAGCCTAAGCCTTAAGCCAGTCCTTAACCCTACTCTTAAGGTGTCCGGACACTCGGGCGACAAGTGGTCCCTCTTCTCCTTCAACAACAACCTCGGACGATGTCTGGAGATCAAATTCGTCGACTCCATGCAGAGACAGTACGAGTTTAGCGTGGACTCCTTCCAGGTGAGACCTTAAGCAGCTTAAGAACCTTGCCTTAAGCAACCTTAGATCTAAGATCTTAAGCTTTAAAGTTAAGTAAGCATCTGATCTTTGATCTCAGGTCCTCCTCGATCCTCTGCTCGAGGACCCCGAGAAGCCGTACGCCCTGCTCACTTCCGCCTTCAGAGACGTCGATGAGGTAAGCTTAAGGTTAAGCTTAAGACTAAGCTTAAGGTTAAGCTTAAGACTAAGCCTAAGCCTAAGACTCGTAAGACTAAGCAATCCTTCTGCAGGCCCTGTTCCACCTCGAGGATCGTCTGATCAAGACTGTGGACCCGGAGAAGATCCGCGGAGGAGGACTCCTCAAGTACTGCCAACTGCTCATCAAGGGATTCAAGGCCGCCGACCCGGAGGAGTGCCACCAGATGGAGAAGTGAGTATACAGTACCCTTTAGTACGCCAGAGTACGGTAGTTTCGAACCGAGAGCTGATTTTATTTCATTCTCTTCCAGATACATGTGCTCTCGCTTCTTCATTGACTTCCCTGATCTCCCGTCGCAAGAGACCAAGCTGAGGAGCTACATGGACTCGCACTTTGCCAACCACGAAAACGTAAGTGTGGCCTGGCAATCTACCGTATCCTATATCTAGCCACAAAACGGGCACAAAAAGTGCTCAATGCCTCTTTGGCAATGAATCAGTTCTTTGGCCGTAAACAGAGTGCTCTAAGTGAGTTAGAGACTAGAAGAAGAGGGACTGATGTCATTGACTGAATCACTCTTCTAGACTCTTACTGAATCTAAGAAGTTTATCTGACTGACGAGAGAGTGCGCAAACCGAAGAGACTTGTTAGACTCGTACTGAGTAACTCAAGAGCGAGAGAGTGTGCGAAGCGAGGAGAGTCCATCCTAATCATCGTCCATTGAAGGCGTCCTCTCTCTGTGGAGACGAGACTGATTCCGAGGCGTCGTCCAATCAGACCACCCAGTCGTACCTCGCGGTGTCCCAGGTACGGAAACTCTCTGATTCGAAGCTTCTTAGCCTAATGACGCAACTCTACATCTGACAGTAGGATCCTACAGTAGTCCAGAGCTATTGACTGAAAATCGATGCAACGTACCGTACCCAAACGCTACCGTATTCCAGGCGAAATACGACTTCCTGATGATGCTGTACCGGGTGATCTCCTCCTCTACCGTATGCCTCATGTCCCACGATCGTCGTCTGACCCTGCAACTAATCGATCAGATGGCCTACCGTCTCACCCTCTCTCCTCCCTCCCTTCCCGCCCTTGCCTCTCCCTCAGGCGGTGCCGCCCCCAGGGTGTCCCTCCTCTACTTCACCTCCAACCAGTGGATCCAGGTCGTCTAGAAAACCGTATACCGTAATCCTACAGTATCCATCTGGCTGGTCCTCCCTAGTTACAGTCTTACCCCTTGCAAACATCGAGAACGAGCGAGCGCCCATATCGATCGATTAGTCTACCGTATACCGAGCTTCTCGCTAGAATCGCATTTTGACTCAAACGTGCAGTTATCTCCCCGGTTCGCTCCTGTCTCTTCTCGGATGTGTAAATAGTTGCCCTACATGTAGTCGCGTATTGATTGGTCCGAGTACACTACCGTACTCCCGATTCGATTCCTTTGTTGTATACTGTAGATGTTTAGCCACGTTGTGTGTTCTCTTACGGATTTGTATTACTCTCATTATATTTATTTTGATTTCTTGTCCACACATTGTCCATTTCGGGATTGTTCTCTTCTTCTCTTCAAGGCTGGTGTCTATTCCTACTCCATCCTTTGCCCCTCTCCACCCACTTTTTCCTCCCCCAATTCGGGTTCGCACACCAGCCTTTGCCCCATCCACTGTTCAACCCCTACCGTATCCCCAACCTTCTACCGTATCCAACTCCTCCTCTATCCCCGGTACTCCTGTTCTCTTTCCGAGTGCCTCCTCCACCCATATCCTTCATTCTGGTCTCGCCCAGAATCCCCCACCCCCTTGTTCCCCCTTCCTCCTCTCTATCAACTTACTCATGGTGTTACCCCCCGCTGTTCCCCCCTCACTCAGCCTCTCAATCTACTCTCTACACACATATTTGTTACGGTCACCAATCGCTCGCCTATTTGAGCCAAACGAGATAAACCAAATGTTGATTATATTGGAGTTGAGTGTATCTAAATCAAGCAGCGGCCAGATGACGACAACAAACAGTACACAAATATGGAATGAAATGGCGAGAGTCGGTAGAATGGACATGCAAATATGAAACTGTCGAAAAATGCAGAAAAAAGGTGAAAATTCTGTTTTATTGGGTCACATAGATCGGGGAACTTTATCGACGACCATCCATCGGTTAGCACACAGCATCGAATACTGGTGGGCAGTAGAGCAACTGTTTGCAAGACTCTCCTCATTCCGCATGCTCCCTCATCAGTCAGAGAGACGAGATAGTGCGCGAAACGAGGAGAGTCAACTAGCAATACTAGCGGGCGAAGAGGGGCTGACCAAATAGGAAACAGATGGCAGAAAATGCGGAAATGAGAGAGAAGCTAAACCAACAATTGACCCAACGAAACGAAACAAAAACGGGGGAAGTAGGCAATAAACCAGCAGCGAGATTTCAATATCCAATAAATTCAACAATGATGTCTTTTCGTATTCCAGAAGCGTTCCAAAATGGGGACAGCCAGACTGAAGAAGACAATGAAAATTAATGCGAATCACGAATCCGCACGAATCTTTCATACCAGAGTTCGCGATACGGCTCGCGCTCTCTTCATTTCGCACACTCTCTTATCTCTTTGCCCTAAACAGTCGAAACAGGAGACGAACATCGAAACATCACAAGCACATATTCGTACATATTTATCCTGACCTCATTAGGTAATCAGTTCTCAAGTAAGAGCGTTTATTCTAGTTGAATACGGTATATGAGGGTTACGGTAGCTGGATACGGTAGTCTTCCCTTCGGGACTCCCTTCCTCTTCTCTACTCCCTCGCACTCTCCATCGTTCGACAGCACTTCGCTCCTCTGCAATGGCAATTCTCGCAACAACAAAAAACAAAACAAAAATCTTTTTTTTTTAAATTGCATTCATTTGCGCATTTACTATTCCTACAATTCCGCTGCACATCAAAATCATGCACCTTATAATGATCACAAAGGTGTGCTTTTGTTGTTGTTGTTGGTATGATCATTGTTGTTGTTTCGATGTAGTTGTTGATGTTATTGTTACCTGACATGCTTCGACTCCATCTCCGTTTTGATCTCCATCTCCTCCAGCTCCTTCATGCCCGCGCGGATCTCGCCCATCTGACAGAGACAAATCGATCAGACCGTATGCTACCATATCCACAGTCTACCATAGAGATACCGTATCCCTGGCATACCGACTCGATAAACAGATATATGGTGGTGGATTCAGAGAGATACCGTATCCCCAGCATACCTTATCGATAAACGGGTCAAACGTGGGTCCAGGCACGAAAGCTACCGTACCCCTACCGTACCTCCTTGGTGAGATACTCCTTCAGCTCGCTCATCTGCTGGTTGAATTGCTTCGTCCACTCCTTCAGATTCGCCTCCGCCCTCTCGATATCCTGGAGTTAGCGTTGAAAAGATTTCATTTCTACTCCACTCGCACACAAATCGCCAAGACAACTTGTTAGCAACTGAGCGCACCAAGGTGCTAGTAAGTATCCAGACGTTTGCAAGCGTCTGTCCAATTTGCACATCATCACCATTCTATCCGATAAGAGAGCATGCCAAATGGAGAGACGGCCACCCGCATTCCCCCACCTGTCGCGCGTCCACTTGGCCGGCCATCAGCGGACGACCCTTCGTGCGACAGCGAGTCACCTGTCATGAACCAGATTATACTCCATCTAGTTGTCCAATATCCCTACAGGACCCCACTGGAACTCTACAACAAGCTACCATAACTCTACAGTATCCCTAGAATACGCTAGCTCAACTATCAGCGGAAGACCCTTCGTGCGGCAGCGAGTCACCTGCGGAGAAGAAGAATTGATTGAGGTTCAGGGTTTACCAGCTCGATATTGCGGAACTTTCGAACTGCAGTTTTTCGATGAGTGTGTGTAACTTCAGAAAATTAGGTTTGATTTGGGAGGGGGACTTAAATCATTCCTTCCTAATGACTTCTCATCCAGCCTCTTCGATAGCATCTCCCAAACGGTACCCTTATCTTTCTACCGTAATCCAAACCCACCGTAACCAACAACCGTACCTTCTCATCCAGCTTCCTGGCCGTCTGTATCCTCCGCTGCTTCAGCACCGCGATCTCCTTGTTCAGCTTCTTGCGCGACAGCTTCTCCTGAATATGAGCGACGAGGATTGGAGGAAGATATCAAGAAAGCGAAGGATAAAACGCAGGCACTTCTTCGGTTTCTGGCCGACCCTTCATCGCTCCGAAAGAAATTCTAGGCGGGAAAGGAGAAGGATGGTAAGAATACTCTAGGAAAAAAGGTCGGCCAGAAATCGAAGAAGTGCCAAACACTCCGCAGTAGAGGTTCTTCACGCACAACCGAGCGATAATTGCAAGCTAGTGAAGTCACTGCTTCAGGTAAACTTTAGAACCGCTGATCTTGTAGAACTTTTAGTTGATGGAGTTGAAAGCAGCGATTAAAACCTCCACAATCCTAGAGACTACTTGATCGTTCGCTGCTCTCTCCCTTCCCCCTGCTCTCCTCTCGCAAAAGAACGAGAGAGTACGTGAAATCGAGAGAGAGTCACCTGCTCATCCACCGCCCTCTTCTCGTTGCCCCTCGACAGCGTCACGTCCGTCACCGTCGCGCTCAGCTCGGACGACGTCTTGTTCTGAGTAAGGGGCACGGTAGGATTACGGTAATCGATAAGCTGATTTTTTGTTCAGAAGATCATTTGTTCTGAGATACGGTAGGATAGATAGGTTACGGTAGGCGAAACATGCAGAGAGTTACGGTAGATCCTACTGTATCAGAGCACTATCAGGCCAATAACATTATTCTGCGAACAGTAAGAGATTGATCACGGCGTGTATACGGATACCGTAACCTGCAGAACCCTACCGTATCCCGTACCGTTCTAGTCGTCTTCTCATCGGACAGCTTGTCGGTGATGTTCTTCGGAGGGACGGCGCCCATCTGCGAGGTGGAGGCACGGCGATTCGACAGACGCGGCTTGTCCTGATCATGGATTGACCGATTGTGGCCATGATTGGCGAACATTTTACGGTCACTCACTTTTCCATACTCAGACGTTTTGTCTGACCGACAAGAGAGCATTCCGAAACGAAAGACCGTAAAATGTTCGCCCATCCCCGAATATAGCCTATCGACTACCGTAGTCAGGGGGTTCCGCAGGTCAGAGAGATGATCAGATTACGGTATCAGATGGATGGATCGATACCGTACCTCAGTCGGCGACTCCTTCGTTGCGCGCCTGTTGGAGGACTTCTTGTTCAGCGCCTTCTCCTGCAACGAATGTTTCCAATAGAATTACGGTATGATCACGATATCGATTCGGCTACGGAACATAGGTGTCCAAGCCGGCGGCGAGCGTATGGTACGATAGAGACGGGCATGATTCTTATGCCCGTCACTTCGCAAAAAGTTCACTCGGTCCTGGACAGGTATGCTACGGAACCGGAAGCCAAACGTTCAAAGCCACTCCTCAATTAACAAAAAGTCACTCCTCGATCGCTCTCTACCGTACCATACCGTACCTTATCCGGCGACATGATCGGCTTCTGGACGGGCGACGGCGGATTCTGCTTGTTCGACTTCCTCGACCGCTTGACCACTTTCTCCTGCACAGTACGGTAGATATCAATCGATAATCAGATACATTATATGTTTACGAGCTATTTCATCGATTACATTGCACCTCTCCTGCTATCCAGCGTCAGTGCGGAAAATGTTAACTAGACAAGGTATCCCAAAACAAGCAGGCAGATGAGGAGCCCTCTCGTCAGATTAACCTACTGTCACAGTAGAAAGTGCTCCCGATTTCAAGCGTTCTCTTGCTAATTAACCTCTAATTAGATTATCTCTTCCCTGATCTACCTTCTCGGCTCCGGATGCCTTGCTGTTCTTCGACTTGCTCGTCGATCCCATTTCGAGAAAGTGGAAGAGGAGAAAATGAGGGGACGACCACTCGTGACGAGGGAGAGAGGAGAGAAATGGGAGGAGCGAAAGGGATCGAATCAACAAAATCTCATAATTTACATTTCAAGAGTACTGTTTTACATAGCTATCCCACCTAATAGAGCAACTATAATCGAAAAATTTGTGCGAGACACCCGCTCACCGGAGCGATAGTGCCTTCCTAAGCTACACTCTTTTTTTCAGTGAGATGCACTTCCAGTTGGTCGTGCGAGACACCCGCTCACCGGAGCGATAGTGCCTTCCTAAGCTACACTCTTTTTTTCAGTGAGATGCACTTCCAGTTGGTCATGCGAGACACCCGCTCACCGGAGCGATAGTGCCTTCCTAAGCTACACTCTTTTTTCAGTAAGATGCACTTCCAGTTGGTCGTGCGAGACACCCGCTCACCGGAGCGATAGTGCCTTCCTAAGCTACACTCTTTTTT
>LS508571.1:7881-28902 GCA_900490845.1 Pristionchus japonicus | reverse complement strand
CCGCTGCGGCCCGTGCCCCCCTGTTAGCCCTAATGGGCCCGGCCACCGCTGCGGCCCGTGCCCCCCTGTTAGCCCTAATGGGCACGGCCACCGCTGCGGCCCGTGCCCCCCTGTTAGCCCTAATGGGCACGGCCACCGCTGCGGCCCGTGCCCCCCTGTTAGCCCTAATGGGCACGGCCACCGCTGCGGCCCGTGCCCCCCTGTTAGCCCTAATGGGCACGGCCACCGCTGCGGCACGTGCCCCCTTTTTTCCTCTTCTAAACTCTTCGCTCGTTTCTTTTCTCACTTCACTTCCAAAAAGAAGAGGCCTGGTAACCTACGCTTAATTTTACCTAATGCGTCTCCGAGAAACATTTTTCTAAAAGTTGATTGAAACTCAGCTTGCGGACGAGAAGTCGATAGGCGTCGTAGTTGAGAACGACGGGAACAGGAGAGAAAGAAGCACAAACTTCTTGAAATCGGCCCTTGAGTAGTGATCCACATCCTGCCAAGAATTTATTCATTGCAAACATTGAAAACACTCGATTAATGCATAGAAAAGCTGACTAACTGACTAACAAAGGTGCAAGATTCAGCATTTAAAAAAAATTAATGAATGAACTAATCGTCAGCACAGTGCAAAAATTTAAAGGCCTCTCATTTCGCAATGCTCTCTCAGACAATTTGTGTTAGTAAGAGACAGTTACAGACCTTTAAATTTTTGCACAGCTCTGCTAATCACTTACTTTTCCGACGAGGAAGAGGATGTTCACGCAGGACTGGATGCTCCAATTCGTGATTACATCTTCGTCGTCGTCGTTGATGATCGCCTCGACGTCAGAAACCTTAATTAATTAATTAGTTATTCATCTGCTTATTTAATCGATTATCATCAGTTTGGCTCAAGCAGATACAACACATCCTCGAACCCTGTGCTAGCAACCGCGCAACTTCTTCGATTTCTGGCCCGCCCTCGATTCGACAATTTCGAAAATGTAAATAATACGGATATGCTAATAAATGTTGGCTAGAAATTGAAGAAGTGCCTCAACTGCGCGCAAATGTCATAAATATATAAGGCGGCATGAACGGCCGTTCTCCAAACCCCAACATACTTTATGCAATAAATATATGAAGTTTGCTTCAACTATTGCAAACCTCTCGATTTCACACACTCTCTCACTGGCTTACAATAGTAGAAGCTCCTTAAACTGTTAAAGTACTTTGGGGTCTGGAGCCGTTCACGGCCGTTTATGCCGCCTTATATGCTCTAACTGAACCTGATGTTCCAAATAAACTAGGTGAAAAAACGCAGGGCCGAAAAGAGTAAAAATGCTTCAAAATGTGTTTTGTTTAATCAAGAAAACAAAACATTATTTATTTATGAAGATCGTTTACTACTTTGAACGTTGATCACCTTGCTTCTTTGCCGCTTCGAGACGCGCACCCGACATGCGAAGGGACAGGGTGGAGTTCATCTCGATCTCGCGTAGTCTATGTTCCCTGTGAATCGATAGATTGAGAGGGACAAGGAGATCGAAAAATGAGCAATCAAATTCAAATGCGCAAATGATTATGTACGGGGGTAAAAGCCAACGATAAAGAAATAGCTTCCTAGCAATACAATCGGTGACGGTCTAATAAGCAAGAAAAGAGACAACACGATATTCGAATTGTTAATCAATAATTATAACTGAACAGACTGTTAGATGATGGGAGCGAAAGTGCGCATGTTTTTGTTGGTGTAGTCGAGAAAGGAATATGGAAGTCAAACAAAGCTAATCGCTCGCAGCAGTAACAGTGCATCGCCCAATAGAGAGAGAGAAGAATGGGAACTGGGTCACGGAAGGAGAGAGGGACGATCAGAAATTATTTGAATTGATGAAATTTGAAAGGCTCAATTCACGTGGAGGGGCATGAAAAACGAGTCTTGGCAATAAAACGCTTGTGTTACTGAAAGGAACTAAAGGGCAAATTTGTTTGTACGATTCTTATTGGTTATTTAAAAATAAAAATAACCAATAAGAAACACACAAATGAACAAAGCAAAGCGACCGGAACAGAGAGAAAATTCAAATGGATATATCGATAGTGTGTCGAATACCGTATCCCCATTTGAATTTAAATCTTTCTCGGTGCATCATGAAGTGATTTTTTAATCTTTTTAAAAATACTTACTCTAGCAGTGAATAGCCACGATTATATCACAAGTAAAAGCATGGATGAATTTAATCGACCACATATATTCGAGCGATATCCGCAAATTTGAATATTTATGTAGTGTATGAAACAAAACAACAGCTGAGGAAACCAAACAGGAATAAAACAAACAAAAATCAGCCAACACTCAATCACCGAAAATGCCCTAAACAATACTCTCATTTCATCTTCAATAACAACAGAAAATAGTGAGACATATCAAGAGAACAGAAAGAACGAAGCAAAGTCTAGTAATCAATAATCAAAAGATGTACGCCAGACAATGAGAGAAACAATTTAAAATTAACACAACATGAAATAAACAGAGACTAGTCAATCTCTCTCTACATCTTCATTCTCAGGAGTATCTCTCTCGTATACTCGCAACTTCCAATCAGTCGGCCTTCCTTGTACGGATTATCGACCATTGCATCGAATAGATTCATCCCTCGATCCTCCTTCTTCTCTTTGTTCTCCACATCGATACTATCTTCCTTCTCCCTTCCGATTCGCAGCACGAAAGGATTCAGTCGCGTCCCGATACCGTACACCCGCTCGCCGAGAACGATCGCTGCCTGAACGGGAACTTAGCGGTATTGATCGAATATCAATCGCACTTATTCTTTATCAGATTTCTATTACGATGTCAGGGAAGCCGAGAACATTATTCTAGAAATAAAAAAAGATCCAGCTCCCAAGGCTTCGTTCTGATGTGATCTCAGAAAATGATTCCGTGAGACGCGATACTAATTTCGAAATTACTCACCTTCTCCCTGATCTCCAACGATTCGTCTTGCAGGAACTCGAGCAGAACTGTAGTCGATTCTTCTGAAAGGATAGACTTGAAAATTTAAACCTCGCTCGTCAATTTGCAATTGTACTCTAATGCTGGAAATGCGGTTTCAGACAAGCTACTAATATTCAACACAAAAAAACCCCATCAGAAATGTGCCCCAATTGTCTCCGCAAAACAGCGTCTATCAACAAAATTCTTGCGAAACGTTTCTCCCCTACAGATTCCACATCACTACCGTAACCTCCAACTACCGTACACTACCGTACCTCCTCCCGCACTCGCCACACACTCGATCTTATCATATCCCTACAGGAATGATATATCATCCAATCCTTCAAAAGTACCATCACTTTACAGTATTATCATCACTTCAATCTACAGTAACCTCCAACTACCGTACCTCCTCCCGCACTCGCCGCGCACTCGATTGCCATCTCCTTCGTCTCCTCGTCGTCCGCCGTCGTGCATCTAGCGAATATCGATTAATCGATTAGTTGATAATCGATAATAAATACCGTAATCTCAAAAGTACGACCCGAGTGGATATCTTAATTGATAAAGCTACCTCTGCATCCACTCTCCATCTCCCTCCTCCTCTTCTCCTTCTTCCTTCCTCCTCTCTCCCCTCACCGCCAATCGAATCGTCCGCAGCAGGCTCTCCTCGGGTAGTCTTAAAAGGATTGAAATATCATTTTATCTCTTCTCTCCACTCCCTCTAGCCATTGTGGCCATAACCAGAGAGTAGGGCACACGTAGTGCAATGATCATTCCCACACCCCCTCTGAACAGACCCACCTCTTTCTCTCCATGCCAATACCCTCCATAGTCCTCCTGATCTCTTCTTTCCTCTTCTCTTCTCCGCTAGAGCGAACGAAGCGGATGAGTAGGCGGAGGATCTGTGAACGGTTAAGAATTTACAAGATTCGTGTTTCAGAGAACGGACTAAACATGGCATTCAAAAGTCCAATAATCTCTGCATCTCTTATCGTTCATCTACAATCACTGATTTGGTTTTTTTCAATCGATCAAAAATTCAGGGTATTCTCTAAAAATGCGACTTAATAGCCCTAATCGAAACTTGAATTCCTTGATAATTTGTCTCACAATCAATCGATCGGTCTCCTTCCTCTCCTCCACCAGATCTTTCAATAGGTACGGTAGGAGCAGATCGATAATCTTCGTCGAGTCGATCGATGATTCCATCGCCAGACTACGGTAGATCTCGTGGCGGAACTCCGCCGATGAGAGGGGCTGCAATTACATTTTTTGTGAGGACCAGTCGCTATGAACTATTACTCTGCTCAAGCTACAACCGTGATACGCGCCTCGTGAAGCTCAAATCATCCTCCGATTCAATCAGGTACCCAACCAATCAATAAACCAATCCCTACTCACCAATTCCGCTCTCCTCTCCTCATACCGTATCCATCCAGTCGCGAGTGGTCTCAGCGCGAGCGTGAGACTGTCAATGGGCGGTATCGATTGGAGGCGAGGGAGGGGCAGGGAGAGACGGTGGTAGAGCGAGAGCAGCAGGGAGACGTTCCAGTCGCACCTTTGAATGATTTTTAATGTCTTTATTTTACGTCACAAGCAATGTCGTAGGAATTGCAAACATGACAGAAGTGCACACTCTATAGCAATCATGACGCCGAGATTTCCCAGATTAGCAACGAGCTTTTTGGAAAATTGTGTGAACTCGAATCTGAGCAGCTCATCGACACATCCTCTTAATAACAGAATTCGCATGAGTCAGGAAACGGAAGAGTTATCAGCTACGCTTACCACTCCCTAAACTTCCACTCCTGCACCCATCTATTACTCATTTGTCTAGATGAGCTCATAACAGCAGTACTGTCAGGTCCACAAATCTCTCAATTTAAGAGTAATCATGAAACCGCAGCTCCACAAGCCAATATTCGATCCACATGAAACTCACCACTCTTTGTATTCTCCGCCTTCCTCCCATCTCCTTACAACCTGTCTTTTTTGTGGTCCTAACTGTGAGCGGTTTGGATTTAAATCATCTTTAAAAAATGTTGCTAATGCTCACCACTCCCTGAACTCTCCTCCTTCCTCCCATCTCCTCAGGATCGTCCTCATCCTCTCCTCCGTCTCTCCGTAATCATCGTCACGCTTGCGGTCGAGGAATGATGCCATCTGAAAACAATTTGGAAAAATATAGAAAGCGGAATCTACTCACCATTACTTTCTACATAGCCTCGATCAGATACATCCTTTGTGAAACTCGAATCATGAATATTGTTCCCCTCAACATTTCTAAAATTCGAAATCCGCGGTATAGTTTTCTAGTTCGTTCTCTCCATTGTTATCATCCGTTGTATGTTCACATCGCTTTCTACGCTATGCAAATCAAGTCAACACCCTGTGAAGCAAGCGTCCACAAGACCCCCTTCATCTATTCTACTTAAAGATGAAAAGTTCGCTCAAACCCAACAATCACAAGCTCCTCACCCTCATCATCACTGCATTCGCCTCGTTCTGTCACATACTCGCTTTATTTCTTTGTCCTCACAAGACACCACGATAGTGCTTTTCTCCTTCCCTCGCATCATCTATGCCTCCAGTGAAACACACTTCCTATTCACAACTGGACTCTTACAGCAAATCTCCCTCACCATCAGCATCACCGCATTCGCCTCGTTCTGTCGCATGCTCGCCGCACTCTGGCTGGCGATCCACGAGAGAAGAAGGGAGACGTCCTGCGAGGAGGAAGGAAGTTTATTCTAACATCGCAAACGTTGTAAGACCGCGAAAGTTGAAATTGTATTGCTCTAGGAATTCGCACTTTGTCACAAAGCAAAACTGAAAACAAAATTCGCCTAATATTTGACCATTCTCAAAGGTGCTCTCATCGCAGCAACTCTAAATCACGGGAAATGTGCTCACGGTGGAAGCCAAATCTTACTTGCAACTTCTCTTTTAACGGCGATTAGTCTCCCTTGTTCATTTTCGTATATTGATTTTCTTATGTATGATGCAACCCGTGAACAATCCTGCTACCAAACCCTCCCATCCTTCTCCCCTTCACTAACCTCCCTCGTCGAGATCGTGCACAGCGAGACTGCGGCAAGGGCGCGCACCTTCTCCGCCCGGGATGAGAGGAGTACCTGGAAGAAGGGAGAGGTACAGGTACTGCGCTCGAATTGTCTTCCGGGCTCATTCGCGTTTCACGGTCCCCATATACAAGATGAGCAATGATGCTGTTACTTTCGTCAGCTTACAATATAAACAGCATGTTAGATTGGGAATAAATTGTTTTAAAAAAAAACAGTTACTGGAGATCAAAGATCAAATACCATCAATTAGCTCACCGTCAGCACTCTCGGGATGAAGGGTGTGAGCGCGAGTGGGGCGGCAGAAGAGGGGAAGAGGTGCGAGAGGAGCACGAGCGAGGGGAAGAGGGAGAACTCCTGAAATAGTGCTGTGATCATGTCGGATTGACATCCCGCTATTCTCGTGCTGCGCAGATCATTCTTACAAGCGAAGAGTCAGAGCTAGTCAATAAGTTGAACGGATATAACAAAAAAAATGCCACCATCTCCACTCCTTTTTAAACACACGTTAAAAGACAACGCGCGTTTTTTTTTCATTAGGGTACTAAATTGCACCTCTTATGAGTACCTAAACAGGTTTCAAGCATCCCTCAACCCCTCACCTGCGCGGAGCTGCACGGCCGAAGCGTCGACAGCAGGAAGTCCACCAGCGACGGGAATCTGCGCAATACAAATTTTTAAGCTAAATATTTTTTTAATACAAAGCTCCCGCACGATCACCTTTTGGAATGTATTTTGAACAGTGTAAGAGAACAATAAAGCGATTTTCCACGTTTGATGCCACTTCAAGAATGAGTGAATTCCGTGGTTCCAAGACAAGTTTATTTTCACTACGAGAGATAGAGATAATTAATATTTATCTGGACTTAAAGTACAAATAGAACAATTGCAACATCCCTCATCATTCCCCATTCTCCATTTGCTCCAGATTCACTCTAAAGTCCGTGTCCTCCATCTTCCAGCAGTAGAACCGCACGCCCTGCGATTTTCATTCAGTCACTTTGCACCTCACGCTTCTTTCATCACAATCGCATGATGCAGTGATGTGAGAAGGCAACGGAGAAAATTCCTGTTTTTTTTTGCTTCTGACAACCCTAATGATAGAGCGATTTGATCACCTGGAACTGATAAGCCAAATTGTTTGCGATCTCCCGGTGCGGCGCTGTGCCCTTCTCAACGTATGCGTGGTCTGAGGATGTGTTCATCTTACCCTCTTCGTTATGAACCAGCAAGAAAAATATGAAAATAACAAGTCGTGAAGTGGTGTTTCAGAAGTCAGACGAATGCAAAAAGGTTCTCTATATGCCAATACTGCCGAACCGGACGAGATTTAAACCCTACCCAAAGTCTTCCCTCTCCGATACTCCAGAATCGTCGCATTCGCTCCACACGCGCCTCTCTTGTGCACAGCGTACCCCTCCAGTTCTCCCACCGTTGAGAGAAGTCCAAGGAAAGACGAGGGCCCTGCGAATACCAAATCGAATACGGTATCCCCTTCGACTACCGTACTCTTCTTCTTGATCGGGGTACGGTGGAGCGGGTACAAATTCTCGCTGGGACACACTTTCGTGAGCGTTGAGCTCGTATTAGTCATGGCGAGGAGACAGAGGGCTGAAATATCGATCGATAGTCGATTAATCGACTACCGTACTCACAATACATAGTTAGATATCCTCGCTTCCAGGATGCTTTCAGCTGAGGGTAGCTCGTTGTGAAGAGGTGGGTACTACAATTCGGACAGCCGTAATCGATCAAGGATACCGTACTCAAACTGTTTCTTGTAGTTGTAGGAGGCCGTGAGGGTGATTAAATCATCTCGTAGCGGAATATCGATTCCTGGCTGACTGCCTGTCGTCTTAAATTTCGGATACGGTGAACATACAGCAATCCTACAATATGACAGAAAGACTTACATGCAGTAGTGTAAGAGCAAAAACAATCGGAAGAAAGAACATTTCTTAGCAGGGGGGCGATTGAAGGAATCGATACGATGGAAACCCGAGGAGTATACGATGAGCAGGTCCAACTGGCTTGTTTGCCTTTCCCTGTACAGCTGAGGTTGACCTAATGGTCATACTACAGCTGAAGCGATTAGCCGTGAAGTTTACAAGCAAATAAGTGTACAATCGGAGAGCATGAAATCCATGAAAACGAAAAATCAGAATAAACGAGAAAAATAAATCATAATGAAAGGGCCAGCGAAAACGCTACTGACTCGTTCTGGCGTGACGACTATTCAAGCCTCCACTGAAGCACACAAGTGCAAGCCCTCAAATTGGCATGTGGCCCTTTTGTCCTTCCCTTGGTTACCGCTCCCCTACCATACTCCACTCCGTCTCCGCATCTCGCCACGAAAACTACCGTACCTGGCAAAGAACTCCGCGGCGCTCATCATGTTATGGTGGTGTGGTCGGAGGTCCTTCTATTCTCTTAGCCACCGTTCCCCTACCGTAATCCCAACTTTCTTCCGTTTCCCACGAAGACAACTACCGTAACCTCATCGCACCTCGCAAAGAACTCCGCTGCGCTCATCATGTTATGGTGATGCGGTCGGAGATCCTTCTGTCCCTCCCTCGGCACTCCGAACACCCGCGAGATCAGGGCGGACAGCAATTGAGAGGCGGAGTTGCGCGCCGGCCACTCGGCAGAGCAGCAGCCGGAGATGGCTGTCTGCAAATTAGTACATGAAGTACATATCCGAAAAAAAGAACCCGAAATGCAAGTTCCAGTTGTTGTTTGCGCTAGGTCGAGCTAGGCGAGTATACTGATTCATTGTTATTTGTTCCTAATTAGAGAATCGTGGAAAACACGAATGCCGCCTTGAAGATTAGAATATTACATTTCTGATCATTACTTCCTACGATAAACTACGCATTCACTGCGAGGCATGATTTAGGGAACTGATGAAACGCGCAAGTAGAGGACACATTTTTTTCTTCTTCTACTGATTTCTAGAGAAATTTTCAAGAAAAGAATCGTCCACGGACAGCTTTGAACAATGCATTTCAGTACCGGGTTTCCTTTCATGCAATATGTTTATTCAGCAGTAGTGCCCAACCCGTGTTACTCTCTATCCTATCGCCTTTTACTCCCCACCCTTTAGACCTACTTATTTCCGCTTCATACTAACACATTTCTACTCACCAGCAGTGCCATCTCCAACGCGGGCTGGATCTTCTCGGCCAGTCGTGCGCAGTTGATGATCGCCTTGGCCACGTTGCAGCTGTGCACTCTGCAAGCGAGTGATCGATTGATTGAGCTACCGTAATCTCAATTGACGCCCGTACTACCACTCTATTCCCAGTATTTAACACACAAACGAGTAATATCCCAAGTGGAAGGAAAGCTTCAGAAACAAGAAAGATCGACTGCGGCATCTACGCTTCAATGAAATATTGAATGACCACTGCTTGGATCTCACTAATTTTCCTCCAGTGGCGACTTCTCCTATTTAAATAATCTCCACAATTGACAGCCACACCTCGTCTCCATACTCTTCTCCTCCACATTCAGCAGGGTGGACAGGGTGTTCATCAGCAGCTGCGACTTGCTCCATTCCGGTTCCGTCACGAGCAGAGAGACGACGAGATGGGGGAGACCCGCCGAGCGACGCGTCAGGCACAGGGAGCCTGGATTTGTTAATTAATTAATTATTGAGTGAATTAACTAACGATTTTACCGGTCCGATATTTCTTCCCCGAACGCGCACAACAATTGCGCGCACTGGCATCTTTCCCGTCTATCTCAAATCTCGTTCAGACGAGTCTCATTCATTCATAATTTTACTCACAATTTGATATTTTTTAATGTAAACGTTGATTGTTTTCAGTTTTTGGACTCTACACGTCCATTCTCGCCGAGATATTGGCGCTAATAATTGATCAAGAAACATTCATTCAAGGTACGCTCTGCCTCCTAGTTTTTTTTTCGCTCTGCCTCTTTTTGAGCAATTCCTGATTAGAGTAAAGGGGCATTAGTGTGCCATACTCTTTAAAAAAAAGCTGTCGCTTACTAATTCAATGACCAGTTTATCCATTCCAGAGCCGTTCTGATCGCTGGCGAAAACTCTCCAATCTACAATGACATGCAAAGGATATTTGACCCTAACGAGTAAATATGATGGAAATACTACATTCGCTATCTTCAAATAGAATTCAAGAGATTCATTATTGTATTTTTTTAATGATTAATAAAGCTTTCAACCAGCCTTCGCGCTCCCATCTGCGATTATGGGTCTTACAAACTTCTTTTGTATTCTTTCCACCATTATCAAATCACAGATCCAGTGAAGTGTTCACCATTTGCGCCCTTGCTCTCTTTTAGAATAGATCAGCATCATCTCAAATTAAAGTGGGCAATCCGATTCGTCAATTCCATTGCTGCAGGACATCTCCTTTGTCGCCTCTCCTCTCTGCTCCGTATTCCACCCTCCAACAGCTGTCACAGTCCCATTTTTCTGGGGCGCCCTTCCCCCCCCCCCCCCACTCTCTTATCTCCGATGCGATCAATGGCCCGTCCGACACTTTACCTTCACGAATTTTCCGTAACCGCGCGTTAAGCTGGCATTTCGGCGCTCATTGCCTAGGAGTTTGCTATAATATCGTCGTTATTGATCGCGCCTGCACTTTCTCGAACATCGCTTTAATAAAGAGAGAAGACCTTACAGATTTCGGATTCTACACATCCGTATTCGTCGTCCGCATGCGACTATGAATTCATCAAGAAATGATATCTAAAGGTAAATTTATGTTCCTAAGTATCCTATTACTCATATTTCGCTATTATGGACCTTCCCCATTCGAAAAAGCTCTCGCTATGAGCACTAAGCGTTGAGAACCATTTTACTTATTGCAGAGCTCGTCGAAGAGAATCAGAACACATATCCGAATCGCGTTATCAGTGTATTACAATGGGAGCAATCATTACAAAGCAAGTCTCGATTGCATATCTGTTTGTATTAAAAGTAGTGATAAAAACTTCTCAAAATGTTGTCTCATTTCCGCCTACTTCGTGCAGGCGGGATATCATCTTATCACTCAATAGAGAAGTATCTCAACCCCTATTCTCTACTTCATTGACTCTTCATTTACCCTCCAAAGGGCCGAAGGGGGGCGGAGCTTATTTCGAAAATACCACAGTTCCCTCACCTTTTTCTCCCTCTATCGCCTGGATCGCCTCTGTTAGCCACTTCTCCGGTTCCGCTCCTCGCTTCTCGCCGCCGATCGACCACATACGCACGCACAGCACCTCGAACCTGCAATCGATCGATGAGATCATCCCTGATCTACAGTACTCCTTACAATTCTATCACTCTAACTACCGTATCCCTCCATCTACCGAACTCCTAACACATCAACAGCGCTCTCTGGGAACCTCTCAACGCAAGCCAGCCTCTCCCTATGACTAGGTTGATAGATGTGCCAGAATCTCAACATGTCTCACCCATCAACAGCGCTCTCGAAGGCGCCGCAGTGCTTGCACTCCGTCAGCTGTTTCAAATAGTAGTCCGCCATGCCGCGGAGGATCGGAGGAGTGAGAGGAGAGGGCGTGGGGAGCTACAAGTATTATCGCACAAGCATGTCATCACAAATTCACCAATCTTTGTGGAAAATAGAGAGAAACGATAAGGATTGGGGATCAGTGTCAGTTGAAAAGCGTGTTTCGCCATAACTTCAAACACTTGCTCACTATCTGAGCTTCGATAAATGACTTTTTTTTCACAACCAATCACAAATCGCCATTCACTGATGCAGTCTTTCTTGCCAGATCCAGGATTCATCACCAATATAGCTTCTGCAAATACTAACCGTCTTCGCGGCCCATCCGAGCATGCTCGAGACGTGTTTGTGCGCCCTCCACGCGCACGCCAGCAGCATCTGCGACGGCGTCGTCGAAAGTGTTGCAGGGGCGGCAGGGGCGGCAGGAGAGGAGGAGGAGGGAGTGGCTGGAATGGGAGATTGATTAGGTAAACGTGGAAGGAGAAAGGGAGAGGCTGAAAGGACGGATTGTTTGGTTATTTTGCTCAATGCAACAGAAGAATCAGAGAAGCGCAAATCTAATCTGATTTAGGGAACCTCCGTAACGCGAAAGTGACTGGTTTGAAGCCATAAAATGCCGTCCATTTATTAATCTACCCAACCGTCCACTATCTCTGTTTCGCGAATGCCCAGATGGATAAGTCAGTAACGTAGCTCAAAATCTGCTGTTCACTTTGAGATTTTTTGTAACCAAACTACTGCTGACTATCCGAGATGATTGAAGACCAGAAGTAAATGTCACTCACGCAACTAGAACCCACGCAATTTGAAACCAACCAGCATTTATGTCTCGAGTGACTGATTGTTCATTTTGTTCTCACTCAAATATGCCCAACTTATCAAAACTACAGCGATTATTAGCTACTTTAGAAACTCTTGCAGCATACAATCCACAGGCATGAAACATTTCTAAACACACCGATCTTGAAATCAGCCGGCAGATATCCCTCGGGCGACAGATTGTGCACGAGAGGAGAGACGACGTCGGCGATGGAATGGAGGAGAGGGAGGAGGGCGGAGAAGAAGGAGTGGATCGACGGATCACTGCAATGATTGAACAGAGCTTCTTTTTTTTAATCAGAGGGACCCTCAAACGTTGAAATCTCTTGTTTTGTAAATTGTTGTGCCACTGCGGATCGATCAGGAATTATTCAAAGACTCGATCTCCGGCATATATAGCCCCTGCGAAACTAAACCAACCCGCAAATCTCATTCAATATCTGCTCGACCACTTTCTTTCCAGTCTTTTTTTCGCACCGTAATCACTACAGTATTGTGCTTACAGCGAATATTTCGCACCTGTATTCCCTTTGAAACCCAAAACCCACCAACCTGCCAATCTCATTCAGCACCAGCTCCACAGCATTCATCAGTGGGTGCAGTGGCTGCGTGATCAGCGAGGCGAGCGAGACGGAGGCTGCTTGCAGACGAGTGGAAAGACGGGGCAGGAACCAGGAGGAGAGCAGGGAGAGCGTCCTGGAAAGGAGATGGGTGCATTCCAAATGTACGAAATACGGGTAATCGTCTTTCCATTTCAAACACTCTCTCACCTCTATTTCTTTCTTGCGAGTAGTGTTGATGACTAGAAGATGCCGAAAATATTGAAAACAGATAAAACATCTAGCTTTCATTCCAATCTGCATCGTTAAAATGCTATGTGAATTCTCAACTTTAGCGCTCTAACAATAAAGACTTTGCATAATCATCTCCAGTCTTCTCACTAGCTCTGTATCCAATAAATCAATAAATCAATAACTCACTCCTCTCTGTCAATCATGGTCAGGAACCGTATCCTGTAGCCCGTTGCCATAGTGACCGAAGTCGAGTTCGTCAGCAGCATGTCGAGAGTCGACGAGCGGAGGGCGGAGAGGGGGAAGGAGAGCGGGGAGGAACTGCGAAATGAGGAATGTTTTAATATTATGAGAATGTCCGAAACATTAGTGCAGTATAAGAACCGGATAATTCTTGGCACACTGAAACACGAGTGCGTTGTGAGAGATAGAGGAAAATGGATCACAAATTTACTGTGGTTGTTTGCTTTCATCAAATGCTCCAAACTGATTGCAGTCTAGATCTTCTCAATCGATAAACCAAAACTGTGAAACGCAACTCTACGGAACAAAATGACCCCAGCAAACCATTTGAGCATCATTTGTATTTATTTCTATGCCCTTTAAAAGAAACGAAATGTCACCAAAAATATTCAGCAGATTCAACAGCAACTCATGGCAGTGCTCATGGTTGGTTGTTCGCCCGACAATCAAATCACATTGCGCTCTTACCAAAGATCTGCTACATCTTTGCACCGCGAAACACAACTTCAACCTGGTTTTACACCTAATTTTCGTAGGTAAAACCCACCCATGAATGGCCTTCAGCAGATTCAACGCGAGTCCCTGGCAGATCTCATAGCTATCATCGAGCATCCCGATGAGGGCAGAGACGGAGGAGGGAGTGAGATGGGCGGAGAGGGAGAGACGGGTGAGCAGGCGACCTGAGTGGTTGAACAATGAATGAAAAAAAACCAGAAATCTCCAGAAATCGGGGAAAAAACGAAAAAAAATGAAATTATCTCCGGACACTGAAACAGTTCTCCTCGGAGTCTTTCTTTGCATGTTGAGACGAAGTTCATTCTAGAGGTTTTGCTCATGTCAGGTTTCAAGAATCGTCGAATAATTGTCGCCAACTCGTTCTTTATTAATTTACTGCTTTCCTGAAACAGCACGTTGCGGATCAACGTGCAACCTCACTTGATGAATTTTGTACCATAAGTTGTGCTGCTTGTTTTTCGTCTGTCTATTAGTGAGGCTCTCAATGCTCTCTCCATTTCGCACACTCTCTCATCCCTCACCACTCACCCTTATTCGGCACGACGAGCACCTTCTGTCTGTAGAGCAGGTCGAGGATGGAGAGCGCCATCAGGCGACTGGAAAGGTATTAATTACCGTCAAGCGGGAGTAAAATGAACGATTTACGGTATTTTACGGTATTTTACCGTATTTTACTGTAATCGCTTGTAATCGCTCCGCCAGAGTGGACGAAAAATGGACAGCTTTCGGATTTCATCCTTTCAAGTGAATACCTAAAATGTGTCGGCAGGAAATTTTGATCGGCCTCTTCTAAGTGGTCGAAATCGGGTAGGGGTATGGAGTGGGTCGGGAAAGGTCTGACCCTGTGAAAATGAGTTGGTCGAATTCCTCAACTTGCAATAGTGCATTCTCATTTTTGGCATATTCATACTGTGTTTTGCAGAGTGGTGAACAAAAGAAACAAGTTTAGAGCCTATACTCTTGTTAGGTTTCCAACCCTTTCTCCACACTCCATACCCCTGCCCGATTTCAACCACTTAGAAGAGGCCAATCAAAATTTCCTGCCGACACATTTTAGGTATTCACTTGAAAGGATGAAATCCGAAAGCTGTCCATTTTTAGTCCACTCTGGCGGATTTGCAAGCGATTACAGTAAAATACGGTAAAATACCGTAAATCGTTCATTTTACTCCCGCTTGACGGTATTCGAGAGATTCAAGTCCGGAATTGTTCCACGAGAACATCATTGGATTACACTCACAGCTGAAACCCACTACCGCCATTCTCCGATTGAAACAAGTGAAACATTATTGAAACGATTGAAACAGAATAATGTTTTTTTTAATTGGTAACAAAGAGACCATCGGCACGAACAGTTCTACTCCCTTTATCTACTCCCTTCTTTTTACTCGGCTCGCTGCTGAAACCAACTCTTATCAAGCACTGGTAGTATCGAAACAATGCTAATATTATTCACGCGGGTGACTGCGGAAGTACGAATTTTATACATTTTTACACAGGACCAGCAAGCAGCTCAAAAGACGTACCGTGGGAAATTGGCCTCCTCCACGAGCGAATCGAACGCCAGCCTAATCAGCGAGTCGATGAACTTGACGTAGGCAGACAGCTTCGCCTCCCGCTCGGATTCCGCTTCCTGCAAGGAATACAGTAACCATTCCCACTCTCTAAAATGATACTGTATTCCGACTGTATTGGCAGTAGATTTATTTTTTTAATCCCTACCTCTCTCTATCTGTCGGACGAAAAAAAGAGCGCCTTGTGTTCCCCTTCAAATCGCTCGAATTTTTTTCACCTATCATTCATCCACCGATTGTCAACTCCATCCGTACATCTCTTTTGGCGCACTGATGAAACCACAATCATATTGAAGTCTTACAAGCATTGTCTCCGCATTCCTCACACTACACTTCGTAATAGTTTTTTTTCTGGCCTGTCCCGCACACTAATTGTCAACCCCGGCGATGCTTGCCTTCTATCCACCGGCTGAAACCTTACTTCCCCATCTCAATAATCATCAATCTGATTCACCTGACACGACTTGGCGAGCAGTCGCTCCGCCACCTCCACCATTCGGATCAGCACCTGGAATGGGGTACGTAATAAGATAGTTTTTGTTTTCCCGTAAACGCCAACGAGATTGCCATCTAGCCACTATCCAGTGCTAAACCTGAAATATGAAGCTCAACTTCAACAGGTAGGCACAACCTAATTGTTATCATGATTTGTCTGATCCCAATCTTCTACTCGATGTTATCAACGATGAACCAGCAATAAATGAACATCGTGAAGCACAGCTTCAAAATTGAATAATGAAAGATCTGGGGTCGAGGCAACGTGAACATTGCGATCTAGCTATATTTTAGTTGTAAACCTAACTCATGCAACCTATCTCCATCAAGTGAGTAGAGCGCATAAAATCGATTTGCCATCTTCTCCTCGGGTATGTCAGATGCTTAGTCAAGTAATACTCCCTACCGTACCACTCCTCAATCAATCAATACTACCGTATCCTCATCTCCTTCTCAACCAATCAATACTATCGTATCCTCTTCTCCATCTCAACCAATCAATACCTTCTTGATTCCGGACAGGATCTTCTGCCTAATGGCCGGTCGCTGCTCGCCCATGCTCGTTTCCACGAACGCGCCCATCAGCACGCAGTCGTCCACTGGAATGGAGAAATACGGGTCAACTTCTCTTCATTGCACATACTCTCTCACCGGCCAGAGAGGCGAAAGAATGCCTGACACTTTGAAGTTGGCGCTTCACAAATCGAGTAAATTACCAAAGAATTGTAAGGCGACAGTGTAAGCGATGTCGTATGGATAAAAAAAAACCATTTAAGTAACAAACATGCGCGAGACTCAGAATCAAACTCCCCATTCTACACTCTCACGTCATCAGGCTAATTGTGTGGAAAGACCACTGATTTTCAGCGCGCTCTCTTCATTTCCCGTGCTCTCTCACTCTGAGGGAGCCTGAATAATCGAAAATCTCACCCGAAAACGGTTCCGTCTTCTTCGGGTGCTCGATGAGCAGCGACCATGCGGAGAAGCGGACCTGATATCAGCATTGGCAGTAATTATTGATTAGGTGATAGCTCCATGCGACTCCAGAGATCTATTGAGAACCATTCGGCTAACGAGACTTATCCGAAGGACGCAGCACGAGATCACAGCGATGCTGGTCACATTTTCAGATTTTCGTGATACTTTCAGTTTATTTTACCCTATCATAACCATGAAATCGGAAACTCTTACGACAACTCGAGTTAAGCAGAGCATGCAGCATGAAGTCACGTACTCGCTCCGTTTCGCTCTTATTATTTTGTATTCAAGAGGAGAAGGACAACGACTGGACACACCGATGAAACTACGAGTTATGCAGGCTGTGCAGCTTGGTTTCACCATGAAATCTGATCGTTTTGCTTCGTTGTCACAATGAGATTGCAATTTTCCCTCTACTTTCCCGTTTCTCAATCACAATCTCCTCACCTGCGTGTCCACATGCAGCACCGCCCTCTGCATCTCCTCCATCGAGACAAGCGAGTGCCAGCTGAGACGGTCAGTGCCCACCGCTGAATGGGGAACGATCAGGAACTTCAACATACAAGAACGCTATCAAAATATCATCTCTTGCAAGGTTTTTTTTTTAAAATCTTGTAGTTTGACTTTCGAATGAGCGCTAAAGAAGCAGAAATCTACTCGCATCCCATTCACACAATTAGTAGAACCTGCGAAACTCGCATCAACATAGCATAAACAGGTTGAAATACTATAGTTCGCTGAGGCGATCCAAAAACCACCACACATCGTGGAAGATCAAAAGTTGTAAAAAAACTCGTAATTTTAATTTTTTCGGCATCTCACCGGCTCGAATCAATTAGCACCATCCTCACACTATTCAAGGCAGATGTGAAAAAATAAACAACCTGCAACTTGCAACTATTCAATAGGAGTTTGCAGTCAGAATTTCCAACTCACCCGAGATGGCGAATCGCGACACGGAGAGGACGGCCTCGAGCGAGGGCGCGGGTGAGTCTGGAATGAGAGAGGGGGTGAATGATCGATCGATATTCATAACAACAGCTACCATATTTTTCATTTCAATAGTTGAAGCAATAGAAGACCCCTCGAACATCAAACTGATTAGCCCTCGAGCAACTTTGTAAAGCTAGCGCAGCTTCTAATCGCCAGGACTCGTCATGCGAAAATGGGAACTCATGCCCGCATGGAGCAATTCATCTTAATCCGTAGAACTACACATAGTTACATGGTGTTAGCGCAATCCCCGACCATTATATGCCACGCCCATTCCTAACCTTGAATTGCCTTCAACAGCGCGGTCAGGAATACCGCTCCAATCTGCGGGTGTCTCGCCACTCCGGGCAGCAGTCGCTCGTAGATGCAAGTTTCAGCTACTTATTGTAAGCGCGCACCCACCAACAAACAGATTCCGCTCTTGGTTCTATGGTAAAAAAAATCGATTGGACTACATGGACCACATACTATAATTATGGTGAAACGTCACGAAATCATTGCACATCCGGTATTTCTGACATGGCGCTTACGAGTTACCTTGAATGGCTTTGAGTAGTAGAGTGAGAAAGCCCGCCCCAATCTGCGGATGCCTCGCCACTCCGGGCAGCAGTCGCTCGTAGATGCCCGTGCGGGGAGTGGAGGGGGAGCAGATGAGCGAGCTGAAACAGTTGCAATTTATTAGAATAGATGAGCCCGTCATTTATTGAGGAACGCGCGCAGCCGAAAGAATACCAGATTCATAGAAGCGAGCTATCTACCATAAACCTGCTACCGTATCAAACAACCTGACCTCAGACAATCGATATGCTCCGGCCAGCTACCGTACCCATTCGAGAGGCACTCGCAGAGGAGATCCGTCAACTGGAATGAGGAGATCAGAGATCGAAACATCATGGAAGAGTTTTTATTTATTGTGTAGCCTTCTAAGGACTCCAACTGAATGGGTTTTTTTTCCTAGTCTGAGTCGATACTAACGAAACCAGTTCCGAAAAGGGAAGTTAAAATGCAATTGAAAGCCATACTCACCGCCGCTCCGATGGCCTGGTTCGAGAGGGAGCCGTAGAGTGAGCGGATGAACGGACGATCGAAGTAGGGAGGGCAGAGCGAGGGAGAGGCACGCATTAGGGAGATCTGAAGCAGTGGGAAATATCAATCGCTCTATACGCTTTATACGCAGCCTTGTGTTTAGAATTACATTGATTTTCGACCAAAGAGACTCGATATTTCTACGCGTCAAGAGGCTTATTGTTAGGAAATCATTTGGAAGAACTGAAGATACAAGAATGTTGGATTATGAGATCTGAGGGGAGTAAGGCAAATCACATCAGTCGTGCCGCCAAGCTCTAATAGACGACCCTGCAGCGCGAACCCTACCGGTGCATCCCGTCTATTTTGCCTACGGTCATTTATAGACTTGTTGTACGGAACATCGTTCAAGAATTCTCATCATGCTCTTGTACACGGCCTCGTACCTTGAATCCTACCGATGGCTTATTTCAAAACACCGTCTACGCTAGTAGAATACGTTTGTTTCTATTCATTTTTCAGCAACAATTAAAAAGTCGATCTCACCATGCACTTGTACATGGCCTTGCATCTGGAATCCGACGTGAACAGCTGCCGGACAACGTCGCGCAGCCATGCACAGGGACAGGATTGGCTGGAAAATGAAAGTTTAAAGTTACCCAATCACCGCGAATTTGACTTCTTATTTTATTTCGGAATGTGAAAGAGCGTTTTCGATTTAGTATGACTAAGCAATTTAAAAAATCAGAAAATCGATAATTGGCCTGAGAAACGAAAACGAAGCGTCAGGCCCAACGCCCTGACGCAAGAAAAGGCGCGCGATTCAAACATGATTACTGTAAAAAGAAGTGAAAGACAATGCGAAACGAAGAGACGGAAGCCGGAAACCGGCCTTAGGTAGATAAAACCTGATGCGTCAGTTCTATCGTTGTAAGAGTCTGTGCGAAGCGGCGATTTAAATATTGTTCGCAGTGGTTGGGTAACTTTAATTCATCGCTTACTCGTCTCCTGTTTTTGCGTCATGATAGAGACGACGCACAAAGCTCGATATCGCTCTCCGTTTTTATATTGTATCTAATTCTACCGTTTCTCCACTTACATCGCCCCATTATCCAAAACGCAAACTCTCATACACTAGCTGAAGCACTGACTGTACACGCTGTTTCAACATAAGCATGAATAAGCAACTGCTCACCACTCCTCACAATGCTCCAGATGACTCAGCACCGTCGTCGAGAAGGCGTCCGTCGCGTCGTACGAGACGACGTCAACGACGAAGTCCCAGAACTTGTGCGCGTAGAGGACCACGGAGGAGGCGAGAGGAGGGGGGAGGCGGCGGTGCTGCTCTCTGGAAAGGAGGAATTATACTATTCTAATTTATTTTGTAACTGTATTGAAGCAACAGTAATTTATCGCATGCTATTTTTATACAATTCTACTGAGAGTCGAGCACTTGTACGGGTGGCTCTCTCTCGGAAACTGTAGAGAACAATGACACCAGGTATAAGAAAACTTTATTACACACACAAGAAGAAAGCGGGCGCTCGGGGCGCAGAGGGGATAGCAAGTGAAGTAGAAGAGAAAAGCAATGGGGGCGGGAAACCGCTTCACCCCCTGTGATGCATGATGAAACAAGAGAAATAGCAACACATGATGAAAGTCTGCTCTAGAAAGAGCACACTCCGAGGAGACGAGAAAGTCGGAATCGATGGCAATTGAATCGAATTAGCACAAAAAAGAATGAAGAAGGGGATAGATAACACGGATATTAGAGATCGAGAGCACAGAGAAGAAGAGAGAATATCTAGTCATAGCTGTTTCTCTGACAGCTTCTTATCTGATCCTCTTCTTCTTCCTCCAGAGAACGTTCGCCTGAACATCCAAGGGAGAAGAATGGGTAACCCCCAAACTGTGAGAGTCACGGCACATACCACAATGGTAATACAGATCAATGTTTCCATCCAAAAATGACTGAAAACATTAGCGAGGTGACTGAGATCAGGGAGATTGATTGAAGTCTCATTAGACAATATCTTCACG
>LS505109.1:469742-498024 GCA_900490845.1 Pristionchus japonicus | reverse complement strand
ACCTCGTCATAACCTTGAGGGTTACGGTAAGCAGGGATATGGGTCGGAAGTTTGCAATGTTGGTGGGGTCTCCTTTCTTGTACAGTAGGGAAACCACGGCTTCCGACAGATCTCTGGGTACGTTATCTCCGGCAATTAGTCGATTCATGAGGTGGGCGATGGAATGGGCCAGGTGGTCTCTCGAGTGGTAGAGCATCTCAGGTAATATACCGTCCGATCCCGGGGAATGTCCACATTTGAGAAGTGACATCGCGTGTCTGGTCTCGTCAGGGAGGAAGGGAGGGACGGGTTCGAGCGAGCGAGGGGGAATTGCAAGTGGGAGCTGAACTACGGGGGAGTAGAGAACCTCGTAGAAGCGTTGAACAGCTGCTTTGGTTGCGACCTGTGAGAGTGCACCTGTGGCAGTGTCGGGGACGAGAAGTCGCTTCTTGCAGGATTGAAGTTTCAGCATCTCCTTAACAATGCTCCTTCCTATCAACGCTGCGTGTCGGACTTGAGCCTCCTTTCGCTTCCTGATGTCGTCAGCCAGACTCATTGGGTTGGGTTGGGTTGGGTTGGGTTGCATACATCAATAACTACATCAATAACTTTGAGAGTCTGATCATTGCCGGGCTCTAGCAGTTCATCGTTCTCCGTTCCCGGTGCCAGTGTAGTTGTCACATCAGGGGCTGGAGTAGTTACTGAAATAGGTGTGGCTATCGTATTCGCGAGGACAACCCATCCCCTCTCTTGCTTTTTTATCCACGTCCTTTTCATCTTTCTTGTAAACTTTTTAAGAATCTTTTTGTCTTCTTTCTTATACTCTTTCGTATTCTCTGTCTTGTCTTCTGATAATTTTGTCCAGATGAGGGACCAAACTCCCCCCCCCATTTTTGGGCAGGGAACTGGGTGACCATCGGGGGTTTCCACTCTCCCCGCGCTAGAGATTCTCATCCCACTATCTCTAAGTTCTCCCTCCATTGTTCCCCCAGGAATATCCTCTCCCCACCAGGGATCTCAATGGTCCTCCAATAAATGGGGCACCATTTGGGGGATATGAAGAGTGTTAGATATAGGAGGCGGCTGTTCTTTAGCGCAGAGATAGCGGAATCTGGGACCCCCAAAGGCCCTTCAGTTTCGCTACCCATTTGGGGAGATTGGCCCTTCATCAGGGCAAAAATACCAGATTTTCTTGCTAGTTTGGTTAGGAGCTGCAGAAGGTGGAGCCGATAATGCCGGAGTTGTGTGGGTGCAGGAGTAGGGGCAGGACTAGCACTAGGAAGGAGCTGTTCCGCGTCTGCTTCGAGCAATTTGTCTTCTTTCGGTTGATTTTCTGTTGCTCTTTTATTGCGCCACGTCGGTTTATAAGCTAGAACACTGGTTAACGCAGAGACTAGTTTCGGTAGGCTGTCATAGTTTCTTCAGGGACATGGTTGTAAAACTTTGTATTCACGAATCTCACATCTTCGATAAATCTCAGTCGTCTCAAACCTTCAAAATTTCCTTCAATTTCTCATTCAGGTAGATTGAGTTCTTCCTATTTGTGAATTCTCAAGACAACAAGAATTTTCTCGACTTCATTGGTCGTCAACTTTTCGATTGGGATCATTATCGGTTGTTCATTGAGGCTTACAAGGACTCAACTTACCCATAACCACAAACCTTTGGATATCTCTCCCTCGATATTCATACCCGAAGTGGTGGTAATTGTCGTCTGATGCCCGATATTTTTTCTCGAAATCTGATTGTGTATGTTCCACATATACGATAAACTATGAGGGCCAGTAAGAATGCAAATTTAGAGTAATAAAGAAAATGAAAGAAATTGAAATCTGTCTCCACGTGCCCGGATATCGATGTCCATGTGATTGGAGGCCGTGGGAAAACTCCACTTTGCTCCCTTTTTGCCTAAGATACATGAAACTAACTATTTGAAGATGGTTGATATTGACAGCAGGTAGCTCATTCGGTTAGTTGATCTTGAAATACATTTTTTTAATGCTGAAAACATATTGAAAACTCCGGCCGAAATGACCATGCTAGATGATTCCAACAATATTGATTGGAATCCCAGGGGATTACTAGGGGGAGGGATAGGGAAGGTAGGGGAGGAAGTGCGTAGGGAAATGAGATTGTAGGAGGAAGGAACGAGAGGGTAGGGGAGGGAGGGTGACCCCAATTTTTATCTAACAACTGTTTCTCCTCGTTATTGATTTGCAGGAAGCACGTCCCCACTATACTACTATAAGTGACTGCGTCCTGGATTGTTATTGCACGATTTGTCCGAATAGTCAGTGCTTCTGTGAATGCTCTAAAGGACGCCGTTTTTTCTAGGAAGTAGTGCGGTTGACAGTCGTGTTCATCAACGGCACGTTAGGTGCAACATTGACGTTCTTGGGATGAGCAGCGATTTGATATTTTCTTCGAACTCCTTGGCATTCTCTTCGATATCGGGATTCATCTTTCCAGATTTCTCTTGAGGTTCATCGTGTGATTCATCAGAAAACGATACAATCGGTTCCTCATCTACTATTACTATTAGCATCTACTGTTAGCCCGACGTTGCCTAGCACAAAGGTGTCCGAAGTTGCCTAGCACAAAGGTGTCCGACGTTGCCTAGCACAAAGGTGTCCGAAGTTGCCTAGCACAAAGGTGTCCGAAGTCCGAAGAAGTTTCCAAGTAGGTATCGCGAATTTGAACTCATCCTCGTTCCTATTCGTCAAGCAGCAATGGCACTGGTGTTGCGATTGCTGTGAGACGTGATAGGTTATCGCTGTTTCGGCTTGTCCGAGACGTCTGCGATGCAATCATACGTGAATCCGCAAGGATTCATATTCGAATGGGAAAAATGCGAATCCGAACGAGTCGAGCTATCACTCGCTGGCTGGATATCGCAAAATATCACTAACGATTATGTAATCATGCCCTTGATTCCAGTTACCTGGTTGATCCTGCCAGCGGTGATATGCTCAGATAAAAGATTAAGCCATGCATGTCTAAGAACATTTGTGTAAACATAAATCTGCGAACAGCTCATTATTAACACACGTAATCTGCCAAGTTTCGCATTCAAAACGGACTTCATTGTTTATTTCGGATCTAATACTGGCACCAATATGCTCAATCACATATTATATGCTTGTATGTTCAGTGTTCGAATATTTGATGCTCATATTCCTTGTCCCTATCCTTGGAATATGACTGATCTGTTCTCTTGACAGATGTCACCGATCGTTGGCGCTCAACCAGCCTCGGCTCGCACTCGCCAAGCGGCTCGTCCGCAGGTTCGTTATATCTACTTCTCAATAACAATCTCCGAATAAGTACCCCTAGAGTACGATTTGTGTTCAGATTGCCGTTCGGCACATCGGTCAACTCGTCCCAGCGCCCCTGCCAGTGGCCACGGCTGCGCCGAAGACGAACGGATCTCGCAAGTCCACGAGATTGGTGGGTTTACTATGATTATTCTGTTTGGATAAAGGCTCTTGAGCAATCGAGATGCTTTTCTTATCACAGACAGCCGTTCGTGCTTCCACGACGGTCACGGTCACCGAGCCTCCCGTAGCAGCTCGAACGAGGGCGAAAGTCGCCGATGCTGCCAAGGTTCGTAAGCATTTCTTATTATTCAACAGAAATGGTATGATGATAATGCTTTGAAGGCCCTCGCCATCGCTCCTCCGCCACCGAGCCACTACACGGCGATCACGAGGAACCAGGGCATTGCCCTGCAGGTGACATTCTCTTTACTTTGATCTAAAACAATGCTCTTCTTCTCAGTACTCACATCGCCATTATGTGTGCTCATGCCGAGACGGGAAATGTGGAGCACGTTGTTCGAATAGGAAAGCACTGGTCGAGTGCAGAGGAGCTTGCCCGTCGGGTGCTGCCTGCACGAATCGGCCCATGACCGAGGTGAGTTAATTTCGGTTTTCCTCAATGACTTCGTTTTCTCAGGGCAAAGAAGCTCTCATGGAGCTCTTTTATATCAACGCTCAAATGGGTCATGGAGTCCGGGCAGCAGAGAATATTAAAAAGTCAGTTCATACTTCTCATTCTTCTACTGTTCTCGGAGTGAGTTCATTCATGAGATTCACTTGCAGGGGGCAGCTTATCTGCGAGTACGTTGGAGAGGTGATCAGCCAACGAGAGTATCGAAGAAGAGAGAAGGACGGGCAGTGTTATATGTTAGAGATTGCCGTAGACCACAGGATGCACTATGTCGATGCCGAGTACTTCGGCAACCTGTCCCGCTTCCTCTCTAGCAGCTGTGCGCCCAACTGCACAGCTGAACAGGTATAATTTCGATAAATTTTAAAATTGATGAGAAACTTTCCAGTGGGATGTTGAGGGAGTCCCGCGAATCGGCATCTTCGCCCTCAAGTCGATTAAGAAGGGAGAGGAGTTGACCTGGTCGTACGGAACGGCATTCTTTGACCCGTGAGTTTGCGATTCATTTGAGTAGTCGATATATAAAGAATGTACGAATGAATTCAATTTCAGGTCGATGTCCTGCCTCTGTTCGGCGTGTCGTCGTCCCTGAGTTCTCCTCGTCGTCCTTCCCTCAGTCTTTCCCTTCGTTCGCCTACCTCTTTCTCGTTCGTTCCCGGTTCTTGTTCGATCTCCCATGTTGTGGTGCTTTTGTTTCCCCGGTGCGTTGCGCATTACCGTTGTTCGTAATTATTTGATTGATAAACGATGCCTCGTTCGGCGGAATTGAATCCAAATGGTTAATCACAGCGTTTGAATCATTATTAAAAAAAAAACAATTAATTGAATGTCTGCGTATTCGTCTGAGTGTTCGTCTTGCTTTCGTTCTCTGTCTTCGTTTTCTGTCTTGCTCCGTCTTGAATTTCAAATTCGAATCAGCATATGAGTTAGCATTTCCGATCCTTACGGTCCTCTTTCGCTTATGAATTATCTTTCCAGAGAAAGCGAATCGATCATAACGAATGAAGTCAGAAACCGACACAATCGGTTCCTCACAGATGCGTCCTTCTTTGTAGACGGAAATGTGCGAAGTGATGTATTCGTCTGAATGATCGGAGGCTTTCTCAATGCTCAAGAGATCAGCGGCAAACTCCTTGTTCTCCTCTCTCAATTTTCTTTTCAGATATCGCTTTGCAGGCTGGGCATCCGGACATCGTTCTCACATTCACAGGAAACCGTTATTGCCCCGATGTGTCAATACGAAGACGGAGTGGCAGAGTAACACTATCATTATTTGTGAAGTGTTTCATAAGATTTCGCAAGAGCTTCTCAACGATCATCTGAACAGTTCGGATTATGCCTACTCCATTCAATTTCAGAAGCGCGGAATGCCTCATCTCCATATGCTGAATACATATTATTATTGATTTTATGACTTGATAACAGAAAAACATCAGAAATTGGATAAGTTGGACACTACGTAGAAGATTGAGACGCTCGTATTCCCAAAGTGGATTCTCTTCCTATGAAACTAATTGAAGAACAAATTGTACGCCTAAATAATCAGACAAGACTTCGAAAACTCGTGGAGTTCATGATGCACTCTCCCTATAAAGTGTATCACCCGGTTGTTGTAGACATTAAAGAGGTCTATTTTTGCAGACCGCACCTATTGTCATACGAAGCTTCTTTCTGCACATTTTATACAAACAACATGGAATCGATGTGGATTGAAGTTTCCAACAAGATTAACGACTATTCTCGATGATGGATCAGTCAATTAGTACCGTCCCTATTTTGGGACAGAGGTTGAAGTGAATAACTCGAATGGAAGTAGCGTTAGCTGCTCTAATCTATTACTGTCCGTCAAACAACGGATGCTGAAGCTGATTGGGGTATGCCAATTTGTTTTGGCTGGATGTTCCAACAAGAATATTATTGAAGTGTTCCTGTAGAGTCCTTTACTCATTCCGTGAATACTGAAGAACCCGAAGGACTATAATTTCAGCAAGCACCATCGGCACCGAATTGATAGTACTTACAATCCTACTCGTTCCTTCATTTCACTCCTCACCACTTCCCCTAGCTGTTTTCCCTGACCCATGCCCTGTGATATTTTCCATCTTCACTTCCCGAACTTCCCCATTTCCTTCTCTCCGTCTTCCCCTTCGTCTACCTCTCTCCCTCGATCTCCTTCCCAGTGTGCTCATTTGTAGTTAGATCTCCCCTGTGTTATGCTTATGTTTCCCCCCGATGTGTTTTCCGGTCTCGTTGTTCGTAATAATGTTTCATAAACGATGCCTATGTTGATCACAGTGTTTGAATCATTATTCTAAAAAAAAACAATTAATTGAAAGTCTGCGTATTCGTCTGAGTATTCGTCTTGTTTTCGTTCTCAGTCTTTGTTTTCTGTCTTGCCATCTCCGTCTTGATTTTTCGATTCGAATCAGCAAATGAAATAGCATTTCCGATCCTTACGGTCCTCTTTCGCTTATGAATTATCTTTCCAGAGAAAGCGAATCTATCATAACGAATGAAGTCAGAAACCGACACAATCGGTTCCTCACAGATGCGTCCTTCTTTGTAGACGGAAATGTGCGAAGTGATGTATTCGTCTGAATGATCGGAGGCTTTCTGAATGCTCAAGAGATCGCAATTCATTTGAGAAGGAGCGCAATAGTCAGACGTCTTCTAAAACTTCTTTCTGAAGTGCAACTCCGGCATCCTCGGGATGAGCAACGATACGATTTCAGCGTCAAACTCCTTGTTCTCCTCTCTCAATTCTCTTTTCAGATATCGCTTTGCAGAATGGGCATCCGGACATCTTTCTCACAATTACAGGAAATCGTAATTGGCCCGATGAGTCAATAATTTTTGCACCGAAGACGGAGTGACAGAGTAACACTATTATTATTATTCGTGAAGAGTTTCATAAGAACTCATAAGAAAGAAAGAGCTTCTCAATGATAATCTGAACAGTTCGGACAACTGGCAGGTTACTCCATTGAATTGCAGAAGAGCGGAATGCCTCATCTCCATCTGCTGAATTCTCTACAGGTATAATGTAATTGATTTACTGACTTGATAACAGAAAAAACATTTGAAATTTGTTGGAGACTAAGCGGAAGGATTGAGAAACACGTCTGGGCTCGTATTCCCGAAGTGGATTATCTTCCTATGAACCCAAATGAAGAACAAATTGTACGCAGCAATAATCAGAAAAGACTTCGAAAACTCGTGAAGGAGTTTATGATGCACTCTCCCTTTAAAGTGTATTACACGGTTGTTGTAGGCGTTGAAGAGGCCTATTTTTGCAGGCCGCACCTATTGTCAGACGAAGCTTCCTTATACAAACAGCATGGAATCGATGCGGAATGAAGTTTCCTAACGAGATTAACGACTTCACAGCCATTCTCGATGATGGTTCCGTCAATTATTACCGTCCCGGGCTTGGGGCCATAGTTGATGTGAATAACTCGAGTGGAAGTAGCGTTAGCTGATCTGTTCTGTTACTCTTTATTAACTTTAATCCGCTTTCAGTCTTAAATACGAAACAGAATGGGATGAAACAGAATGGGACCAAAATAGGCATAACTGTTATGAGAGTGAGAGCATGGGCCGGAAAATTATAGTTATTCATTAAAACAATCATATTTTTATTTCAGCTTGGCGTAGAGAATAAAGGACAGATCACTGTTAACTATGATGAAGCTATACTAGTTCCCGTCAAACAATGACAGCGGAAGCTGATGGTGGGAAAACTGGGATTTACTTTGGCTGGATGCTACATCAAGGTATGATTATTGAAGTGTTCCTGCAGAGTCCCTTACTCATCCAGTGTATATGGAAGAATCCGAAGGACTGTAATTTCAGCAAGCACCATCAGCACCGAATTGATAGTTCTAACAATCCTACTACTTCCTTCGTTTCACTCCTCGGAACTTCCCCTAGCTGTTTTAGCAAACCCATGCCATCTAATTTTTCCATCTTCAGTTCCCGATCTTCCCCATTTACAGTCAACTCAGATGACACCTTTCCATTCCCCTCCTCAACCCCCGATTCATCTCGCATCTCACCGGTCCAAGCTCAGCATGCACTTTTCAGATCCCTCTTATCGTCTAGATGGTGCATTTTCAATAAGATAATGTACATAATACATAACTAAGCCAAGAAACTGTTTGGTCATTCACTGAAACAAGTTTCAACTTGTGAATAATTCTCCAGGCCTGGCACAAAAGATTCAAAAGATTAGTATGCGGTTGTGGCGGCTCGGTGGCTTGCTGCATGAAAGAATGCACTATCTAGTTTTGCACTTTTATTCTCTTGATGGGCTTATCATCCGGTAATGAAATGTCAGCGAGGTATCGGAAGAGATGATCTCAATCTCAACACATTCCGTCTCGCATATCATGCGGGGCTTCGAATCAGAATAGCGGACTCAACGAAGGAAATGCAACCCTGTTGAGATGAGGTGGATTCACATCTTTAATCAACTTTTTATAAATATGTGTCTCCTTCAGAATAAGAAGACAGTCCTCCTGCTTCTCTGTGTCGCCATATAGTTCAATCAAATCCATAGTTCCCTGTTCTACATGGACATTTACACCGTGCATCACACCAACTCGAGAAAAAAAGTTATTCATCTCATGACTCATGTGGATCTTAGGTGGGAAGGGCGGTGATCCAGCATTCGATGTCACACTTAAGATTGGTCTACCAATCGATCTTCTTGATGCAGCATTCCAGAGTTGAGCGTTTGGGATTTCATCAGAGGGAATACATCCAGCGTAGCTGGGCTCTCAATTGGCGATACACTTGTGGAAGAAGGTTCTGTTGAACTTCATGAAGCTGTAAAGGAAATAAATAGGTAGAGGATGATTGATAGATCATGTTGACTTCTCGTTACAGTAGCAGTAGATGGAGAGTGCTCAGACGGTTCCCTGACAGAAATCCTCGCAAGGAGTGAGAGAGTAGCCAATGCAGGCAGAGGCAAGAAGAGCCACAAGAGTTAGCTTATTCTGAACGGATTATTAATTGGCTTGAAGGAGGGAAGATGACTTACCATGGTGATTTGAGAATCGGATGGTTAGCACTGCACTTCTAGATTATTTTATACTTGTCTACGATGCAAACATGTCTCGCTGAGATGTCAACAATGGATTTAAAACTCCCTTCAGTCTCCTACTGTGATTCTCAATTGAAATATTTCGGAAAACGAGCCTGATGTAGGAGAAAGAAGGAGGTGCGCCACTAACAAGTGGTATCGTTGAACTGACTCCTTTGAAACCTCATATTGAGTTCCACCTCGCTAAACACAGAACTTCACGATTAATAGATTATGTAAAATGATTAATGTTTGTTCACCATTTCACTTAGGCTCTTTCAGCAGTTCTTTGTTCACTGCGAATCATTGCTTAGTTCAGTTTCATAGTTCTCAATCGAAAACAACATTCTTCCTACATGTCCTCCCTCCTCCTTCTTCCTCCGTTTTCTAACGTCAGGACCATTTTCCGCAGAATTCCAATCGAAATTCACAGCAGGAGATTTAAGGAATTATCATTCTTTTGTTGAGATCATTAGGCAAAACCGAATGATAAGTATAAAATGGTTGAGAGGCGCAGCTTTAACAATCCGATTCTCGAATCATCATGGTAAGTCGCCTTCCTCTCAATCAATCAGTCTATTCTTCCTTCAGAATAAGTTCATTCTTTTGGCTCTTCTTGCCTTTGCCTGCATTGGCTACTCTCTCACTCCTTGCGAGGACTTCTGTCAGCGAACCGTCTGGGCACTCTCCACCTACTGCTACTGTTACGAGAAGTCAAAATGATCTACCTATCATCTTCTATTATTTCCACTTCAGCTTCATGAAGTTCAACAGAACCTGCTTCCGTAAGTGCGTTTCCAATTGCTGGGCCAAGCCCAGCTACACTGGATGCATTCACTCCGATGGAATTCCCAACGACCGTGAATCTATCTGCTCTTCCCACCATAGTTTAGCACGATAAAATTTGAATCCCTTCATACTCAAGATTTACTGTAAATGAAGGAATTCAATCCAGACTATTGTTGTTGAAATTGTTGAAATTGTTGAAATTGTTGATAACTGATCCTGCATTAACTTCAGGTGGCTCATGTGATGGCTCGTTCTCGTCTTCATGCAACGCTCGCTGGAGCGCTGGAGTGTACATCTATAAAGACCTTTTCGAATCAAACTGATCCACCAACAACTTATGCGTTAATTATCCTAGTCGTTCAACTATTCCAGTTAAAATTGACATGCTTCTGCTTTGGAAATGATTTCTTATCAAACTTTAGCGGCTCCACCACTTATTTTGTTTATATTTCGCTCACATCTTTCCCAAGAAACAGTTTTTCTCATGAATCAAAAATTTCAATACATCGATAGACCTTCTACTTCAAAGAATTCAATTCAAAAGATCAAATCGCTTTCTATAAATGTTGTGTACAATGTGAGAAAATCTGGCTTTTAGCAAAAGTCCGAATATAGTACCTGATTTTGTCCTTTCTAATTGCACCATTTGTGCAAATCATCTATACATTCCAATCCCCTCCTACCCCTTTTAGTTAATGATTCATCTCTAACCCTGCTCACCTTTCTTCAAATTCTTCGCCCCATCATGAATCACATCTTCGCCATTTCTTTCCTGTCTATTTAAATTTCCCTCTTCTACCTTTCCTTACTTTTCTTTCCGTAATAATCTATATATTTTGCCGACTGTATCTATTCCTAATCCTCTTGTCTGAGGTCAACACACTCAACCTTGATGAATCAATTTGCGATGTGGCTTCTTCTACTGTGGCTTCCTCTTCTAACGGGAGGTTCGTTCTCCATTATACTGTAGTTACAGTTACAGTAATCAGTATCGTACTTCGCGCACATTCCCGAACAAATGTACTTTTTGTACTTTTTGTACTTTTTTTACTTTTGGCGAATTCTCACTTTCCCTTCCCAATTTTTGTTTCATGCATTTTTCCGACCCTGATAAGTGGACGAATACAAAAATTGGCCGGTGAAATATTTCTATAAATAGGTTAAAAATGAGTGTGAAATTTACACGGAATCGTGCTGGCTTCAGAGCCGGCGTTTAGTTTATTACGGGAGCCAGCTGTGTTATGACTCGATCATTCGCTTTGTTATCTGTCTGTTTCTCGCTGTTATGACCTTGGATTACTTTAATTATAGTAATAAATTGTGCTAAGGTCGTCGGCGAAGCAAGCGGGCAGTGGCTAGTCATGACCTGCTATGTTTTGAAGGAGGAACGGCAACTGTTTCTGTTCGGGAACGATTTTCAATGTATTTTCGAGCTGTGGAGTGTTGTGGCCGCTGTGTTTCAGCTGTTACAGCGAGATCTCCTTCCGTTCACGACGTGGGCGACGCAGAACAAACGAATTATCGCTAGCTGGCTATTCGTGAACATGTATAACAGATCATTCGAATATTTTAAATACGCTGTATCTTGCTATTGAGAATTAATAAAAGAGATGCTGTAACAGACTGGCTTGAAAATAATGAATTTAGAAATTTTTTGATACCGTAATAAACAGTCAAGAGATATAAACATCCTGGAGAATTTAGTTTACAGAAGCCAGGGTTACTGTAGCCGACAAGGTTAAATTATCGCACTTGGATAATTTGGTTCAATTGATATTTTAAAATTATCGTAGGAAACAGTTTTGAGGATCTTGGATACTGTAGCAGTCCGACGAGATGGAGATGATGTTACAGACAAACCGAGAAATATTGTGCTTCGATAGATGGGGAACTACCCGTGGAGATACCGTGATTCGACTTCATTTAGCTATACAGCTTACTGCGATGAGCAATAGTGGTGAGATTTGTACAAATGTTAGGTCTTAAACATACGACAAATAGTGATCCCAATAAAAGTGCGCTACAGTATCCCGATTTATGCCAGAACGCATTTTGCTCTACATCTCAATGTCAGAATAGCCTGCTATAGCACCATTATCCTCGCTATGCCGGTACAGTATTAGAAAAAAAACAATTGAACCAAATTATCCAAGTGCGATAATTTAACCTTGTCGGCTACAGTAACCCTGGCTTCTGTAAACTAAATTTTCCAGAATGTCTATATCTCATGCCTGTTTATTAAGGTGTCAAAAGATTTCTAAATTCATTATTTTCAAGCCAGTCTGTTACAGCATCTCTTTTACTAATTCTCAATAGCAGGATACAGCGTATTTAAAATATTCGAATGATCTGTTATACATGTTCACGAATAGCCAGCTAGCGATAATTCGTTTGTTCTGCGTCGCCCACGTCGTGAACGGAAGGAGATCTCGCTGTAACAGCTGAAACACAGCGGCCACAACACTCCACAGCTCGAAAATACATTGAAAATCGTTCCCGAACAGAAACAGTTGCCGTTCCTCCTTCAAAACATAGCAGGTCATGACTAGCCACTGCCCGCTTGCTTCGCCGACGACCTTAGCACAATTTATTACTATAATTAAAGTAATCCAAGGTCATAACAGCGAGAAACAGACAGATAACAAAGCGAATGATCGAGTCATAACACAGCTGGCTCCCGTAATAAACTAAACGCCGGCTCTGAAGCCAGCACGATTCCGTGTAAATTTCACACTCATTTTTAACCTATTTATAGAAATATTTCACCGGCCAATTTTTGTATTCGTCCACTTATCAGGGTCGGAAAAATGCATGAAACAAAAATTGGGAAGGGAAAGTGAGAATTCGCCAAAAGTAAAAAAAGTACAAAAAGTACAAAAAGTACATTTGTTCGGGAATGTGCGCGAAGTACGATACTGATTACTGTAACTGTAACTACAGTATAATGGAGAACGAACCTCCCGTTAGAAGAGGAAGCCACAGTAGAAGAAGCCACATCGCAAATTGATTCATCAAGGTTGAGTGTGTTGACCTCAGACAAGAGGATTAGGAATAGATACAGTCGGCAAAATATATAGATTATTACGGAAAGAAAAGTAAGGAAAGGTAGAAGAGGGAAATTTAAATAGACAGGAAAGAAATGGCGAAGATGTGATTCATGATGGGGCGAAGAATTTGAAGAAAGGTGAGCAGGGTTAGAGATGAATCATTAACTAAAAGGGGTAGGAGGGGATTGGAATGTATAGATGATTTGCACAAATGGTGCAATTAGAAAGGACAAAATCAGGTACTATATTCGGACTTTTGCTAAAAGCCAGATTTTCTCACATTGTACACAACATTTATAGAAAGCGATTTGATCTTTTGAATTGAATTCTTTGAAGTAGAAGGTCTATCGATGTATTGAAATTTTTGATTCATGAGAAAAACTGTTTCTTGGGAAAGATGTGAGCGAAATATAAACAAAATAAGTGGTGGAGCCGCTAAAGTTTGATAAGAAATCATTTCCAAAGCAGAAGCATGTCAATTTTAACTGGAATAGTTGAACGACTAGGATAATTAACGCATAAGTTGTTGGTGGATCAGTTTGATTCGAAAAGGTCTTTATAGATGTACACTCCAGCGCTCCAGCGAGCGTTGCATGAAGACGAGAACGAGCCATCACATGAGCCACCTGAAGTTAATGCAGGATCAGTTATCAACAATTTCAACAATTTCAACAATTTCAACAACAATAGTCTGGATTGAATTCCTTCATTTACAGTAAATCTTGAGTATGAAGGGATTCAAATTTTATCGTGCTAAACTATGGTGGGAAGAGCAGATAGATTCACGGTCGTTGGGAATTCCATCGGAGTGAATGCATCCAGTGTAGCTGGGCTTGGCCCAGCAATTGGAAACGCACTTACGGAAGCAGGTTCTGTTGAACTTCATGAAGCTGAAGTGGAAATAATAGAAGATGATAGGTAGATCATTTTGACTTCTCGTAACAGTAGCAGTAGGTGGAGAGTGCCCAGACGGTTCGCTGACAGAAGTCCTCGCAAGGAGTGAGAGAGTAGCCAATGCAGGCAAAGGCAAGAAGAGCCAAAAGAATGAACTTATTCTGAAGGAAGAATAGACTGATTGATTGAGAGGAAGGCGACTTACCATGATGATTCGAGAATCGGATTGTTAAAGCTGCGCCTCTCAACCATTTTATACTTATCATTCGGTTTTGCCTAATGATCTCAACAAAAGAATGATAATTCCTTAAATCTCCTGCTGTGAATTTCGATTGGAATTCTGCGGAAAATGGTCCTGACGTTAGAAAACGGAGGAAGAAGGAGGAGGGAGGACATGTAGGAAGAATGTTGTTTTCGATTGAGAACTATGAAACTGAACTAAGCAATGATTCGCAGTGAACAAAGAACTGCTGAAAGAGCCTAAGTGAAATGGTGAACAAACATTAATCATTTTACATAATCTATTAATCGTGAAGTTCTGTGTTTAGCGAGGTGGAACTCAATATGAGGTTTCAAAGGAGTCAGTTCAACGATACCACTTGTTAGTGGCGCACCTCCTTCTTTCTCCTACATCAGGCTCGTTTTCCGAAATATTTCAATTGAGAATCACAGTAGGAGACTGAAGGGAGTTTTAAATCCATTGTTGACATCTCAGCGAGACATGTTTGCATCGTAGACAAGTATAAAATAATCTAGAAGTGCAGTGCTAACCATCCGATTCTCAAATCACCATGGTAAGTCATCTTCCCTCCTTCAAGCCAATTAATAATCCGTTCAGAATAAGCTAACTCTTGTGGCTCTTCTTGCCTCTGCCTGCATTGGCTACTCTCTCACTCCTTGCGAGGATTTCTGTCAGGGAACCGTCTGAGCACTCTCCATCTACTGCTACTGTAACGAGAAGTCAACATGATCTATCAATCATCCTCTACCTATTTATTTCCTTTACAGCTTCATGAAGTTCAACAGAACCTTCTTCCACAAGTGTATCGCCAATTGAGAGCCCAGCTACGCTGGATGTATTCCCTCTGATGAAATCCCAAACGCTCAACTCTGGAATGCTGCATCAAGAAGATCGATTGGTAGACCAATCTTAAGTGTGACATCGAATGCTGGATCACCGCCCTTCCCACCTAAGATCCACATGAGTCATGAGATGAATAACTTTTTTTCTCGAGTTGGTGTGATGCACGGTGTAAATGTCCATGTAGAACAGGGAACTATGGATTTGATTGAACTATATGGCGACACAGAGAAGCAGGAGGACTGTCTTCTTATTCTGAAGGAGACACATATTTATAAAAAGTTGATTAAAGATGTGAATCCACCTCATCTCAACAGGGTTGCATTTCCTTCGTTGAGTCCGCTATTCTGATTCGAAGCCCCGCATGATATGCGAGACGGAATGTGTTGAGATTGAGATCATCTCTTCCGATACCTCGCTGACATTTCATTACCGGATGATAAGCCCATCAAGAGAATAAAAGTGCAAAACTAGATAGTGCATTCTTTCATGCAGCAAGCCACCGAGCCGCCACAACCGCATACTAATCTTTTGAATCTTTTGTGCCAGGCCTGGAGAATTATTCACAAGTTGAAACTTGTTTCAGTGAATGACCAAACAGTTTCTTGGCTTAGTTATGTATTATGTACATTATCTTATTGAAAATGCACCATCTAGACGATAAGAGGGATCTGAAAAGTGCATGCTGAGCTTGGACCGGTGAGATGCGAGATGAATCGGGGGTTGAGGAGGGGAATGGAAAGGTGTCATCTGAGTTGACTGTAAATGGGGAAGATCGGGAACTGAAGATGGAAAAATTAGATGGCATGGGTTTGCTAAAACAGCTAGGGGAAGTTCCGAGGAGTGAAACGAAGGAAGTAGTAGGATTGTTAGAACTATCAATTCGGTGCTGATGGTGCTTGCTGAAATTACAGTCCTTCGGATTCTTCCATATACACTGGATGAGTAAGGGACTCTGCAGGAACACTTCAATAATCATACCTTGATGTAGCATCCAGCCAAAGTAAATCCCAGTTTTCCCACCATCAGCTTCCGCTGTCATTGTTTGACGGGAACTAGTATAGCTTCATCATAGTTAACAGTGATCTGTCCTTTATTCTCTACGCCAAGCTGAAATAAAAATATGATTGTTTTAATGAATAACTATAATTTTCCGGCCCATGCTCTCACTCTCATAACAGTTATGCCTATTTTGGTCCCATTCTGTTTCATCCCATTCTGTTTCGTATTTAAGACTGAAAGCGGATTAAAGTTAATAAAGAGTAACAGAACAGATCAGCTAACGCTACTTCCACTCGAGTTATTCACATCAACTATGGCCCCAAGCCCGGGACGGTAATAATTGACGGAACCATCATCGAGAATGGCTGTGAAGTCGTTAATCTCGTTAGGAAACTTCATTCCGCATCGATTCCATGCTGTTTGTATAAGGAAGCTTCGTCTGACAATAGGTGCGGCCTGCAAAAATAGGCCTCTTCAACGCCTACAACAACCGTGTAATACACTTTAAAGGGAGAGTGCATCATAAACTCCTTCACGAGTTTTCGAAGTCTTTTCTGATTATTGCTGCGTACAATTTGTTCTTCATTTGGGTTCATAGGAAGATAATCCACTTCGGGAATACGAGCCCAGACGTGTTTCTCAATCCTTCCGCTTAGTCTCCAACAAATTTCAAATGTTTTTTCTGTTATCAAGTCAGTAAATCAATTACATTATACCTGTAGAGAATTCAGCAGATGGAGATGAGGCATTCCGCTCTTCTGCAATTCAATGGAGTAACCTGCCAGTTGTCCGAACTGTTCAGATTATCATTGAGAAGCTCTTTCTTTCTTATGAGTTCTTATGAAACTCTTCACGAATAATAATAATAGTGTTACTCTGTCACTCCGTCTTCGGTGCAAAAATTATTGACTCATCGGGCCAATTACGATTTCCTGTAATTGTGAGAAAGATGTCCGGATGCCCATTCTGCAAAGCGATATCTGAAAAGAGAATTGAGAGAGGAGAACAAGGAGTTTGACGCTGAAATCGTATCGTTGCTCATCCCGAGGATGCCGGAGTTGCACTTCAGAAAGAAGTTTTAGAAGACGTCTGACTATTGCGCTCCTTCTCAAATGAATTGCGATCTCTTGAGCATTCAGAAAGCCTCCGATCATTCAGACGAATACATCACTTCGCACATTTCCGTCTACAAAGAAGGACGCATCTGTGAGGAACCGATTGTGTCGGTTTCTGACTTCATTCGTTATGATAGATTCGCTTTCTCTGGAAAGATAATTCATAAGCGAAAGAGGACCGTAAGGATCGGAAATGCTATTTCATTTGCTGATTCGAATCGAAAAATCAAGACGGAGATGGCAAGACAGAAAACAAAGACTGAGAACGAAAACAAGACGAATACTCAGACGAATACGCAGACTTTCAATTAATTGTTTTTTTTTAGAATAATGATTCAAACACTGTGATCAACATAGGCATCGTTTATGAAACATTATTACGAACAACGAGACCGGAAAACACATCGGGGGGAAACATAAGCATAACACAGGGGAGATCTAACTACAAATGAGCACACTGGGAAGGAGATCGAGGGAGAGAGGTAGACGAAGGGGAAGACGGAGAGAAGGAAATGGGGAAGTTCGGGAAGTGAAGATGGAAAATATCACAGGGCATGGGTCAGGGAAAACAGCTAGGGGAAGTGGTGAGGAGTGAAATGAAGGAACGAGTAGGATTGTAAGTACTATCAATTCGGTGCCGATGGTGCTTGCTGAAATTATAGTCCTTCGGGTTCTTCAGTATTCACGGAATGAGTAAAGGACTCTACAGGAACACTTCAATAATATTCTTGTTGGAACATCCAGCCAAAACAAATTGGCATACCCCAATCAGCTTCAGCATCCGTTGTTTGACGGACAGTAATAGATTAGAGCAGCTAACGCTACTTCCATTCGAGTTATTCACTTCAACCTCTGTCCCAAAATAGGGACGGTACTAATTGACTGATCCATCATCGAGAATAGTCGTTAATCTTGTTGGAAACTTCAATCCACATCGATTCCATGTTGTTTGTATAAAATGTGCAGAAAGAAGCTTCGTATGACAATAGGTGCGGTCTGCAAAAATAGACCTCTTTAATGTCTACAACAACCGGGTGATACACTTTATAGGGAGAGTGCATCATGAACTCCACGAGTTTTCGAAGTCTTGTCTGATTATTTAGGCGTACAATTTGTTCTTCAATTAGTTTCATAGGAAGAGAATCCACTTTGGGAATACGAGCGTCTCAATCTTCTACGTAGTGTCCAACTTATCCAATTTCTGATGTTTTTCTGTTATCAAGTCATAAAATCAATAATAATATGTATTCAGCATATGGAGATGAGGCATTCCGCGCTTCTGAAATTGAATGGAGTAGGCATAATCCGAACTGTTCAGATGATCGTTGAGAAGCTCTTGCGAAATCTTATGAAACACTTCACAAATAATGATAGTGTTACTCTGCCACTCCGTCTTCGTATTGACACATCGGGGCAATAACGGTTTCCTGTGAATGTGAGAACGATGTCCGGATGCCCAGCCTGCAAAGCGATATCTGAAAAGAAAATTGAGAGAGGAGAACAAGGAGTTTGCCGCTGATCTCTTGAGCATTGAGAAAGCCTCCGATCATTCAGACGAATACATCACTTCGCACATTTCCGTCTACAAAGAAGGACGCATCTGTGAGGAACCGATTGTGTCGGTTTCTGACTTCATTCGTTATGATCGATTCGCTTTCTCTGGAAAGATAATTCATAAGCGAAAGAGGACCGTAAGGATCGGAAATGCTAACTCATATGCTGATTCGAATTTGAAATTCAAGACGGAGCAAGACAGAAAACGAAGACAGAGAACGAAAGCAAGACGAACACTCAGACGAATACGCAGACATTCAATTAATTGTTTTTTTTTTAATAATGATTCAAACGCTGTGATTAACCATTTGGATTCAATTCCGCCGAACGAGGCATCGTTTATCAATCAAATAATTACGAACAACGGTAATGCGCAACGCACCGGGGAAACAAAAGCACCACAACATGGGAGATCGAACAAGAACCGGGAACGAACGAGAAAGAGGTAGGCGAACGAAGGGAAAGACTGAGGGAAGGACGACGAGGAGAACTCAGGGACGACGACACGCCGAACAGAGGCAGGACATCGACCTGAAATTGAATTCATTCGTACATTCTTTATATATCGACTACTCAAATGAATCGCAAACTCACGGGTCAAAGAATGCCGTTCCGTACGACCAGGTCAACTCCTCTCCCTTCTTAATCGACTTGAGGGCGAAGATGCCGATTCGCGGGACTCCCTCAACATCCCACTGGAAAGTTTCTCATCAATTTTAAAATTTATCGAAATTATACCTGTTCAGCTGTGCAGTTGGGCGCACAGCTGCTAGAGAGGAAGCGGGACAGGTTGCCGAAGTACTCGGCATCGACATAGTGCATCCTGTGGTCTACGGCAATCTCTAACATATAACACTGCCCGTCCTTCTCTCTTCTTCGATACTCTCGTTGGCTGATCACCTCTCCAACGTACTCGCAGATAAGCTGCCCCCTGCAAGTGAATCTCATGAATGAACTCACTCCGAGAACAGTAGAAGAATGAGAAGTATGAACTGACTTTTTAATATTCTCTGCTGCCCGGACTCCATGACCCATTTGAGCGTTGATATAAAAGAGCTCCATGAGAGCTTCTTTGCCCTGAGAAAACGAAGTCATTGAGGAAAACCGAAATTAACTCACCTCGGTCATGGGCCGATTCGTGCAGGCAGCACCCGACGGGCAAGCTCCTCTGCACTCGACCAGTGCTTTCCTATTCGAACAACGTGCTCCACATTTCCCGTCTCGGCATGAGCACACATAATGGCGATGTGAGTACTGAGAAGAAGAGCATTGTTTTAGATCAAAGTAAAGAGAATGTCACCTGCAGGGCAATGCCCTGGTTCCTCGTGATCGCCGTGTAGTGGCTCGGTGGCGGAGGAGCGATGGCGAGGGCCTTCAAAGCATTATCATCATACCATTTCTGTTGAATAATAAGAAATGCTTACGAACCTTGGCAGCATCGGCGACTTTCGCCCTCGTTCGAGCTGCTACGGGAGGCTCGGTGACCGTGACCGTCGTGGAAGCACGAACGGCTGTCTGTGATAAGAAAAGCATCTCGATTGCTCAAGAGCCTTTATCCAAACAGAATAATCATAGTAAACCCACCAATCTCGTGGACTTGCGAGATCCGTTCGTCTTCGGCGCAGCCGTGGCCACTGGCAGGGGCGCTGGGACGAGTTGACCGATGTGCCGAACGGCAATCTGAACACAAATCGTACTCTAGGGGTACTTATTCGGAGATTGTTATTGAGAAGTAGATATAACGAACCTGCGGACGAGCCGCTTGGCGAGTGCGAGCCGAGGCTGGTTGAGCGCCAACGATCGGTGACATCTGTCAAGAGAACAGATCAGTCATATTCCAAGGATAGGGACAAGGAATATGAGCATCAAATATTCGAACACTGAACATACAAGCATATAATATGTGATTGAGCATATTGGTGCCAGTATTAGATCCGAAATAAACAATGAAGTCCGTTTTGAATGCGAAACTTGGCAGATTACGTGTGTTAATAATGAGCTGTTCGCAGATTTATGTTTACACAAATGTTCTTAGACATGCATGGCTTAATCTTTTATCTGAGCATATCACCGCTGGCAGGATCAACCAGGTAACTGGAATCAAGGGCATGATTACATAATCGTTAGTGATATTTTGCGATATCCAGCCAGCGAGTGATAGCTCGACTCGTTCGGATTCGCATTTTTCCCATTCGAATATGAATCCTTGCGGATTCACGTATGATTGCATCGCAGACGTCTCGGACAAGCCGAAACAGCGATAACCTATCACGTCTCACAGCAATCGCAACACCAGTGCCATTGCTGCTTGACGAATAGGAACGAGGATGAGTTCAAATTCGCGATACCTACTTGGAAACTTCTTCGGACTTCGGACACCTTTGTGCTAGGCAACTTCGGACACCTTTGTGCTAGGCAACGTCGGACACCTTTGTGCTAGGCAACTTCGGACACCTTTGTGCTAGGCAACGTCGGGCTAACAGTAGATGCTAATAGTAATAGTAGATGAGGAACCGATTGTATCGTTTTCTGATGAATCACACGATGAACCTCAAGAGAAATCTGGAAAGATGAATCCCGATATCGAAGAGAATGCCAAGGAGTTCGAAGAAAATATCAAATCGCTGCTCATCCCAAGAACGTCAATGTTGCACCTAACGTGCCGTTGATGAACACGACTGTCAACCGCACTACTTCCTAGAAAAAACGGCGTCCTTTAGAGCATTCACAGAAGCACTGACTATTCGGACAAATCGTGCAATAACAATCCAGGACGCAGTCACTTATAGTAGTATAGTGGGGACGTGCTTCCTGCAAATCAATAACGAGGAGAAACAGTTGTTAGATAAAAATTGGGGTCACCCTCCCTCCCCTACCCTCTCGTTCCTTCCTCCTACAATCTCATTTCCCTACGCACTTCCTCCCCTACCTTCCCTATCCCTCCCCCTAGTAATCCCCTGGGATTCCAATCAATATTGTTGGAATCATCTAGCATGGTCATTTCGGCCGGAGTTTTCAATATGTTTTCAGCATTAAAAAAATGTATTTCAAGATCAACTAACCGAATGAGCTACCTGCTGTCAATATCAACCATCTTCAAATAGTTAGTTTCATGTATCTTAGGCAAAAAGGGAGCAAAGTGGAGTTTTCCCACGGCCTCCAATCACATGGACATCGATATCCGGGCACGTGGAGACAGATTTCAATTTCTTTCATTTTCTTTATTACTCTAAATTTGCATTCTTACTGGCCCTCATAGTTTATCGTATATGTGGAACATACACAATCAGATTTCGAGAAAAAATATCGGGCATCAGACGACAATTACCACCACTTCGGGTATGAATATCGAGGGAGAGATATCCAAAGGTTTGTGGTTATGGGTAAGTTGAGTCCTTGTAAGCCTCAATGAACAACCGATAATGATCCCAATCGAAAAGTTGACGACCAATGAAGTCGAGAAAATTCTTGTTGTCTTGAGAATTCACAAATAGGAAGAACTCAATCTACCTGAATGAGAAATTGAAGGAAATTTTGAAGGTTTGAGACGACTGAGATTTATCGAAGATGTGAGATTCGTGAATACAAAGTTTTACAACCATGTCCCTGAAGAAACTATGACAGCCTACCGAAACTAGTCTCTGCGTTAACCAGTGTTCTAGCTTATAAACCGACGTGGCGCAATAAAAGAGCAACAGAAAATCAACCGAAAGAAGACAAATTGCTCGAAGCAGACGCGGAACAGCTCCTTCCTAGTGCTAGTCCTGCCCCTACTCCTGCACCCACACAACTCCGGCATTATCGGCTCCACCTTCTGCAGCTCCTAACCAAACTAGCAAGAAAATCTGGTATTTTTGCCCTGATGAAGGGCCAATCTCCCCAAATGGGTAGCGAAACTGAAGGGCCTTTGGGGGTCCCAGATTCCGCTATCTCTGCGCTAAAGAACAGCCGCCTCCTATATCTAACACTCTTCATATCCCCCAAATGGTGCCCCATTTATTGGAGGACCATTGAGATCCCTGGTGGGGAGAGGATATTCCTGGGGGAACAATGGAGGGAGAACTTAGAGATAGTGGGATGAGAATCTCTAGCGCGGGGAGAGTGGAAACCCCCGATGGTCACCCAGTTCCCTGCCCAAAAATGGGGGGGGGAGTTTGGTCCCTCATCTGGACAAAATTATCAGAAGACAAGACAGAGAATACGAAAGAGTATAAGAAAGAAGACAAAAAGATTCTTAAAAAGTTTACAAGAAAGATGAAAAGGACGTGGATAAAAAAGCAAGAGAGGGGATGGGTTGTCCTCGCGAATACGATAGCCACACCTATTTCAGTAACTACTCCAGCCCCTGATGTGACAACTACACTGGCACCGGGAACGGAGAACGATGAACTGCTAGAGCCCGGCAATGATCAGACTCTCAAAGTTATTGATGTAGTTATTGATGTATGCAACCCAACCCAACCCAACCCAACCCAATGAGTCTGGCTGACGACATCAGGAAGCGAAAGGAGGCTCAAGTCCGACACGCAGCGTTGATAGGAAGGAGCATTGTTAAGGAGATGCTGAAACTTCAATCCTGCAAGAAGCGACTTCTCGTCCCCGACACTGCCACAGGTGCACTCTCACAGGTCGCAACCAAAGCAGCTGTTCAACGCTTCTACGAGGTTCTCTACTCCCCCGTAGTTCAGCTCCCACTTGCAATTCCCCCTCGCTCGCTCGAACCCGTCCCTCCCTTCCTCCCTGACGAGACCAGACACGCGATGTCACTTCTCAAATGTGGACATTCCCCGGGATCGGACGGTATATTACCTGAGATGCTCTACCACTCGAGAGACCACCTGGCCCATTCCATCGCCCACCTCATGAATCGACTAATTGCCGGAGATAACGTACCCAGAGATCTGTCGGAAGCCGTGGTTTCCCTACTGTACAAGAAAGGAGACCCCACCAACATTGCAAACTTCCGACCCATATCCCTGCTTACCGTAACCCTCAAGGTTATGACGAGGTNTCCATGTAAATTTCACACTCATTTTTAACCTATTTATAGAAATATTTCACCGGCCAATTTTCGTATTCGTCCACTTATCAGGGTCGGGAAAATGCATGAAACAAAAATTGGGAAGGGAAAGTGAGAATTCGCCAAAAGTAAAAAAAGTACAAAAAGTACAAAAAGTACATTTGTTCGGGAATGTGCGCGAAGTACGATATATTTCAGCTTCTGACATCGACGAATTACTTCAAAACGGAGGAAGATTCATGATCAAGTCATGGAATTATAAATATCTGTGTGGAGACGATTACTTCTGTGGAGACTGCTATGAGAACGGCTACATCTACCATACGGAAAACCCTACGAACAACATCCATCTTTGGACTTTCGAGAAGAGATCCGAAAAGACGGTGTGTTCTGGCATTTACTTATCGGCATGTTGCAAAAGGCTACGTATTAGTGATACGAAATTTTATTGGGGCACTGTTTTCTCAAGAACAAAACGTACCCAACATCCCCACTATTGTCAGGTTGCAATTTGTTCAAGCAGAGGCAAGTACATGCGATACACAGGCTTGTGGATGGACCTCCAGCCTAAGGTGAGAGCAAAATTGAAGGAATATTAAACTTTACGTTAAGTTGCAAATCGTTCCCCCAACGATTTATTTATTTCAGCTTTACCGTTCTGAGGAATGGACTCCAAGGAAGCACAAAGATGGAAAGTGGTCGTTCGCAAGCAGAGACGAATTCATCAGTGCCATCCGTGACGATGATAGAATCGAAATGGTGGATGAGGGCAAGAGTTGCGAAAAATGGACTCTCGAACCATGGAATTGATCGACGAGTGACAATGACATTGTTGTCGAGAGCTGTCATCGAGAAATATTTTCAGTAAATTATTGCAACATTAATAAAGAACATTTTCCTTCGCGTTTCATAGTCGACTAGTTTTGGGATCAGCGAAACAAACTGTTTCGTGATATGTGACATCTCTTTTGCACGATTTTTTTTCAAAATCTGAGAACTAATGTGGATAAATGAAATATCGTATCAAGAATAATGATATGCAATTCCTCCCGACATAGCTTTCCAGCTCATAAACAACTTCATTTCGGCAGAATCGAGCATAGGCATGGACTGCTCAAAGCTAATTCCGAGAAAATTGTCGCCTTTCAGTACTAAGCATGTCGTCGTCAGACAATATTCACCTGTTGTTGTTTCGTGATCAATTTCCAAACTGGAAAACAGCGTGAAAAGTTATATGGATGAGCGAGAATATATACCATGATTTATTCTTAGTATAAGTGAACAGTTGAGAAAGATCAAACTTTGAGATAGACCGTAATAAAGCAATTGCGATTGTGCAGTGGTATACTGAGTCTGAACACCAAGCAAGGAAACTACTTGTGAACAACTCGATGATCATCGATTTGTAAGCTACAATGAAACTGGTCTGAGAAATGGAAGAGAAGAAGTGGTGATAAGTTTTTGAAAATTATGAATGCTAGACTACAACGTAAGAAAAGTACAAGAAAGTGATCCACGACTGATACAATATGAAGTTAACATGGACGAAGGCAGAGATGTGGAATGGGGGACGGGATAACTCGATCACTACGAATTTTGATTTCTCGCTCGTGAGTGCTCAGGGAAGTGAGAATGATATCTGCAAAGAACAAAGAAAAACTCAACTATAGGTCCCATTATCCCCTTCATCTCTAGATCCTAATATCCCCTTCATTTCGGCGTATGTGGAGTCGATGTCTCATCAAGATAACTCACCCTCCTACTCACAATTATATTTACACCTCGATACAATGGACGGTACAGATGCGGGTTTGAGTCTCTGTTGAGCCGGTTGGATGCGGCGATTCCTCGTAGTCGAGGGTGTTGTTGATTAATGCAACATGATTTTTGAAAAGAAACCTCATTGTCCCAAGTAACAGCTGTATCGCTCACTCCTACGGCATGAAGAGCAGAATACTGTGGTCTACGAAGGGGATGAAGACCCAATGCAATTAGAATGAAGCGATAATTGGTTAAAGATGTTATATTTTCATTCGGCTACTGAAAACCATCCCTTCACAGTCATCTCCAGCTTTTGAATGCTCTTCAGTGTCTTGTGGGAACTTTCCATAGTTGAGCGATCAGAAGAGATTACATATTCTGTTAATATCTGTCCTGTAATGGTTGTTCTTTACCACCTTGTTTCTCTATTGGTTCAATGTGGCAGTCTAACACCAGTATCGAACGTCTAGGAGGCTGTAATTAGAGAGTTGTTAGAGAAAGTTAGCGCTAATGATCTCCTTCAAACTAGAAGCTAACATCACTCCTCAATTTAAAACTGGTCTATTCATAATACTAATCACGCCAACATGAGAATTACACAAAGCAATTATTTGTGAAAATAGATTGATTGCTTTCATTGTCTAATCGCAAACTATGCTTTATTCTTATGCCATGAGCATCACGAGAAATATAAGATAATAAATATAAAATAGTGAATTGGGACAAGGATTGGGTCAAGGGGGCCAAACTCAAGCGAAAGCCAACCTACACCCAAACGACACTGCACGGCAAAACTACACATTAGGATATCAAATAAATTAGATGAAAAAACAATAATATTTGTGAATCGAATTGCAGCCACTAGGGGTCACGAAAAAAGAAATGGACGGAAAAGCAAAGAAATAGACTAACCAAACAAAGACTATGGGAAGATCTATTCACATTCCGATTACAGAGATCAAGTGATTACACGAATATAATGCAGAGAAGATGGATTGAATAGATAATAAACATAAATAGTGAATTGGGACAAGGATTGTGTCAAGGGGACCAAACTCAAGCGAAAGCAAACCTACACTCAAACGACACTGCATGGCAAAACTACACATTAGGATATCAATTAAATTAGATGAAAAAACAATAATATTTGTGAATCGAATTGCAGCCACTAGGGGTCACGAAAAAAGAAATGGACGGAAAAGCAAAGAAATAGACTAACCAAACAAAGACTATGGGAAGATCTATTCACATTCAGATTACAGAGATCAAGTGATTACACGAATATAATGCAGAGAAGATGGATTGATTAGAGAGATTGGGTCGAGGAAAGGGATCGATTCGGTTCTTTAATGATCGTCTCCACTCGGGCACATCTCCATTCATTGACCATCTCCCTGAAGAAGAGGACTCGAATATGTTTTTATTACGAAATTTTTTGTTTCTACCGCCAGCTTCTTCAACCCTTTTTGATTGCTCTATAACCACTGCTCTGTAAAGTCTCTATGTCGACTAGTCTTGGGTCTAGACTCAATGCATTCGTTATCGATCGCCCATAACACCTAGAGAACGCTGAAGGGGCTGGGTTTTCCCGCGAGCTTAGAACAGCATAACCGAGAAATCGATGAATGCGAATTTCGAAAGATTTGCCAGAAAGCTGATTCGAGTTGTTGATAAAAGATTTCCAATGAAGCTTTGAACTCTGCTCAAGACGGTTTCAGATATCTTGAGAAATCATGAAAAATATTGCATGAGCTCTGCTTAATCACTCGCCATCAATGGTTCTCAATGGAATTGTCCGTTCATACCTCAGATGGCTCGAAGTCTTCGTCAGTTGAACATCGCGAGTATCTCGTAGAGGCAGGGGAGACATAACTCTGTAATGAATACTTGAGAGATCAAAAAGAAAATGTCTGGACATGCGTATTTCCTCAATCGCATCAGTTGCTGACATCTTCTCATTTTCAAATACTCGATAACTCACGTCTCTGGTCTCAGCTTCGGCTACCGTACTTCCTCTCTCACTCGCTGTACTCTCCTCCTCTACCGTATCCGCGAGAGTCGGAGAGTCCATTCCCTCCAGTTGTACCGTACCGCGGGTGGTTGGTTCTGCAATTAGAGTATTTACATAATCAGAAACATCAGGAGTGAGTTGCGGGAGTAGGAGGGAGTAGGAGTGAGAGGAGTGAGACTGTAAAATCCCACAACCACACAAAAACACTCACTCCCCACTTCTTTCTCTGATATTCCACAGGTTAAATTCCAGGTATACGTAACAATTGTTTACTTAACTAACGTGAATCCTCACTCACCCTCATTCACTGTATTGTCCGTGTTCCCGTCGTTCTCCTGCTCCTCTCCGATCTCTTCTCCTTCGGAGTCTTCGTTCCCGTCGTTCTCCTGCTCCTCTCCGATCTCTTCTCCTTCGGAGTCTTCGTTCCCGTCGTTCTCCTGCTCCTCTCCGATCTGTTCTCCTTCAGTTTCTTCGTCCATCGACTCCTCACTCTATGACAGAACGATTTTTAAGCTATTTTTTCCAATGTTAACCGACTTTACATTTTCCCAAGATGCCACAATGAAGCACTCAGTGTGCTCGACAATATCATGGAATAAATATCTTCGAATTAATATCTTAGAATTTACTCGAATCTAGAAGAATCGAAAGCGCGAACCTCCGATACATGGCCACCTCGAGCGTCGGTAGATCCTCCAGTCTCACGGATCAAACTTTTGACTTCCACGGGCCCGCCTCCACTTTGACGTACCGTTGCCGCCAGCTGCAAAGATCAAAGATTAACTCCCATTCTGCTCGTTTCATTGGATCTAGTGTTTATTATATCAGGTACCAAAAAAGGCGTAAAATGTACTTATTCGGGAAGCGAATAGTGAGGCTTGGACGAGGGATCAGTAAGTCGCGCTCACTATTATGTGCTACATATACGGCACTTGTGGAGTTCCCGGAAGAACAAATTTGTTTCCCTCTTTGTATAAATTAGATTGCCTAACGCAGGG
>LS505109.1:436128-447212 GCA_900490845.1 Pristionchus japonicus | reverse complement strand
CGTGAATAGGGATCAAACTACAGACCCGCAGCGTGAATAGGGATCAAACTACAGACACGTGGCGTGAATAGGGATCAAACTACAGACCCGCAGCGTGAATAGGGATCAAACTACAGACACGCAGCGTGAATAGGGATCAAACTACACACAAGCAGCGTGATCAGGAATCAAACTACAGAGACACAGGGCGTGATCATGGATCAAACTAAAGACACGCAGAGTGAATAGGGATCAAACTACAGACCCGCGGCGTGACCAGGGATCAAACTACACACAAGCAGCGTGATCAGGAATCAAACTACAGAGACACAGGGCGTGATCATGGATCAAACTAAAGACACGCAGAGTGAATAGGGATCAAACTACAGACCCGCGGCGTGACCAGGGATCAAACTACAGACCCGCGGCGTGATCATGGATCAAACTTCAGACACGGGGCGTGATGAGCTGTAGCTGTTTCTGGATGAGGCAGAGGTCGAGATCAGCTCAGTCGACTTTCTAGACCCACCAATTTTAAATGGAAATCGGGATATGTGAGATTAGACGATTGCCACGTATCTTACCAGATTACTCGCTTTCCAGATTAGAGTCCGTAGCCCGTCGGGGGACTTAAGATCATTACCGTCGGTTGTATAATAAAATGGCTGCAATTCTCTGACATCTTTCATTTCACCGAAAGTGCCGCTTGCCCAAAACAAAATCAATGAACCGGGAAATAACCTGCATGAGTGTAGTCTTGTATCGCATTCCGGAGCGACCCACTTGGGCATCAAAATGCTTTGTCATTCTGGGTTCCTAGAATGTAAAAGTTCAAATGGCAAAAGAACTCGTTATTTCGGAGGGGCAACCCTGGATAGAAGTAGAAAGGCATTGATTCACATTTAAGGGAATCGATGCGAAAAAGCATTTGATTGGGTGTGAGAATGTTGAATTCGAGAAGTAAAACGCAATGAAGCAAGAACAATGGCGTAATAGGGAGGACTCTCGCAAGAAAACATGAACAGATCATCTGATGTTCATCACATGCCATCACACCTTTCACCTACTAAGACATGCCCACGAGGCAGAGAGCTTAGCGTAGCGAGGAGAGTCAACGCCTGACATTAATATATTTAATTTTATCGGTACCAGTTCATCGCTGGGTCAGTTGGGTGTCTTTTGCCTTGCACGAGATTCGATACCCAGCATAATCGGGCACGCAACCGATTGCCCAATATTGCTAGTAACTTCTTTGCATTTGTCCCAATGTTGCCCAATGTTGCAAGTAACTTCTTTACATTCGTCAGTCTTTGACTTGTGATTTGAGTATATGTAGCGAGATGTCTACTCTACCTACTCTCGCAACCATCTCCCCGAGTAATCAACATCCATTCATAAGGTGCGCACAACGTCAAAAGAAAGATGAAATGAGTGCTAATTCCAAGAGTCTGACAAACTTATGGTGAAGCGTAGTGCAGTCAGTCACAAGTTACGATGAGCAACACCACTTTCTCTGAGGTTTGAAATATTCCTATATTTTTGACAATCCATGCATTGAGGACTACCTCGCCGCTCTCAAGAAACTGGACATAATCAGTCTGATCGTCATTATTTTCCTCGGAATCGGCACATTCCCTCTTGCATTCTACGTATATTTCAAGTTGCTTACCTCCAAACCATTCAGTAACAACTACACTTTCCGATTGATTGCAATCACAGGAATTGTGGTGAGATTGTGGTAATTTGCTTGGAAATGACAGATCCGTTCAGGATTTTCTCGTCTATCTCTCTAACTTGGTGTTTGTTCAACTATCCACGTTCACACTATTCAATGGATTCTTCGACTTTCTCAATGAGACTGGATTATCACCATTTGCATGTAGTTAGTTAATCTTACCACAACTATTTTGAATAGGCTCATTGATGTGAATGAAAAACAACTTTTCAGGTTGCACTTTCTGGCTTTCATTTCTTCAAATTCTTCTCTCTCTGTCAGTCGCCGTAAACCGACTACTATTCATTGCGAAACGGCGCTCTCTACAAATGGTGATACTCTTTCTTCACATTTGAAATAGAAAAGTTCCACCCGGTATAATGTTTGTCCCAAATACTCTGATACCCGGCTTCAAAAGACAGGAAAAGTACGTTAATTTGAGCTACATGATCATTGCAAGACAGCAAAGATATTTGCACGGACTGCGAATCCGCCCATATCATTGCTATCTTGCTATGACCTTTCATCTTGATGTGTCAGACTAAAATGTCAGACTAATTTCAGCATGGTCGGCTGGTGTTTTTCTGCAGTGTTGGCTCGTCTCTTCTATTGACTGCACTCTGCATTCCTTTCACATTCATGTCATCATTCACTTATGAACTAACGTATATGGGATCGGGAGTGTACTCTCACTCTCCCAGTGGTGGAGAGATGCCTTCTGTAAGCATTGATACTTCAATTTATCTGAATGTTATCTCCCTAATCGATTTTAGTTCAAGTTTGAGAGAGAGCAACGATTAAAATTTGACATCTAGAGAGTCAATACGTTTACTAAAGAAGGATGTCCATACCTCTGATTCGATGAAAATCGTGCAGAAAGAGTAGTAAGATACGTCTCGCAGTATGAAGTGACCCTGTTTAGTACCCTTTTCGCGATATGCGAATGGAAACACATTTCAATGGCGTACCGTGTGAAAAATAACAGGTTGTAGTCGATTTATGCAGAGCATCGTGAAAAGGGCGGATAACACGAAATCATTTGTTTTCAGTTCATCCCTACAGCTGTTTTGACTCTTTCTGGAAGTGCAGTTCTATTTCTCGTATCAATTTCTCTAGCGAAATCAATTTTCACATACAGGAGACAGATTTCGCATGACAAAAGGATTACGGTTGAAAATGGTATGACCTTAGTACCATAAAAATTTCGTTTGCAAATCACATGTTTTAGGTCTGATAATCGTGGCAATCTCAAATTTCGTCATGTACATACTTTTCGAGGCAGCGATGGTAATAAAAAGCTTTATTCCAATCAGTGAAAGTAAAACAGCTCATTATGTTATGATTTTATTCAGTTTTTTCGTGTATAATCTGTCTAGTTACGTATTTCAAAGAAAAATTACTACCATATTCGATCAATATAATTAAGATGATCGGTCATTACTTCGAAATTCTATTTCTAAGCTATTCAGTCTGTCTACTCATCGCAATTGTATGCATATCGCCGTTTTGGTAAGTATTTCGATCGACAGAGCGGTAGACCTAAATCGTCCTAAATTAACAAGATCTAAATTATTACAGGTGCCTTCTTATTTTCGGAAAATCGATGCGTCGAACAATATTCACCCGGAATCTCAGTATGGTCAATATTCCATCCGTTTCATCAAGCTCACAAGAGTAGTTGTGCAATCTTTTTGCAGTACTGATCTGGACTAATGACTGGCAGAAATTGTTTTAAGATTTAAGAAAGATAAACGATAAATAATTCGTTCTAAAGATACTCTTCTTGCATACGTCTTGCTAGCTCAGGATTCTCCTGTAATTTGGGATTACGATAGAAAGATAATGCTTCCGTCAGATAATGTGCAGGGAACGGAAAAGTAGACCAGATTCGTGAGAGCATTCACGAAACACTCCCCGTTTCTAACAATTGTGATGTTACGCCCATGTATTCATTACGTCTTCTTTGCTTCATCAGCCCTCCAGTGGACTTAGGTACCTATTCTTAATATTTCTTTAATTTCGAGAAATATCATGCCTCATGAAGAGAGTCAGTACATTAGAGATAGGGAGTGCGACTCGAATAGAAGGGATTCTTCTCTTATCGGTCAGAGAAGCGCTAGTGCATTGGGTAAGTAAGAAAGTGTCGTAGTTCTGATTGCATCATATGTTGCCAGGGCAATACTAGGGAAGATATAGGAGGAAATAGAGAGCTCTAGGGTGAAATGGAAGGGGGAGATAGTCGTAGTTGTGAGTCCTCTCTTCAATCTTCATTTTCGATTTATGTGAAGAGAGGAACAGAGCGAGTTTCGTATAAATTGTACAGACAAAGCTATTCTTTCGGGAACTCCACAAGTGCCGAATCCTAATCTTCTAATGCATTTTGCGACGACAACAGAGAGATGTGCTACTACACCGGGCATCAGGAGATAACGGATTGAGTTTCAGTGACCCCTAAATGGAGTGGTTTCTCGTTGGGCTGATGGTCGAAGATGAATTACGGTTTGTTTTGTACGGAAATGACCAAAAGGTGTAGTAGTGCTGAGAAAGGAGATGGATTTACGGAAACCCAGAAAAAAATAAAGTTCTCTTGTCAATTCGTTCCAGGTTCGTTCGTTGAACCTTTAGCTGCTACTACCGGAACCACAATGAGTTGCTGTTTCACAGTTATTTCGTAATCCCTATGCCTTTCGAAAGACTTCTGCCACAAAATCTGTAACGTTTCTAATTATGCCTATCGCCTCGGGCTCTTTCTCTTTCACTGTGACGCTTCATAAAGATATCGCACCTGGCTCTCCCTAGCACGGAGTGGGCGGAGCCTGAACTTGAACAAAGGTCTCTCGACTCTTCTCGTTCCTGCGTTATTTTGAGGCGACGTTGGAGGCGCTGGGTAATTCACATAGTTTTCTCTCTAATTGTTCATGATATCCTTCTTTTTGTGACCTATCAGGTGTTGTTCGCTCTGCTTCGTTGAATTCTTGCAACTTCAAACCGCCAACTTTCTACATTCTCAGTGGCTTATTTGTTGCACAGCAGCGAAGAACATGGGTGCCTATTAGATGTCAGCTTCCTCCAAACTTCATGCGGCCTGAATCCGTTTAGGGAAGCTTCTAAGATGCAATGCTAGAGCTGAGCTGCTAAATTCAGAACTCTATCTTTCCTTCTCTCTCCTCTCTCTGCGTCGCTCCTCTACTCAATACTTCAGTGAAGAAGTGATACCGCGAGTTATATTCTGCCTCCTATCTCCCGTAGTATTGCCCTGGAACAGAGGAAGTACATACAACTATGACATTCTCTCACTTACTAATATTCTCTCGCTTTTCTGAGCGACGATATAGCATGCAGCATTGCGATAGTTAGAGCGTAAATGCGCGTCATATTCTCATGTCACATTCTTTTCACGAGGCTTGATATTTCTCGCGATTGAGATTATGGATTGATAGTGCACATCACCAAGCACATTTACGAATGGATCACACCTCCCGCCCATTTGACTTGATCTGCAAAGATATTAAAGTGTTTTCGCTGGCCTTTTGTGGCGAACGTAGTGCAATTAGGTGCGCGCAACTTTTCCTGTACATGAGCACAAATAAAGATGATTGTTCGTAGCCGCATCTCAATTTACGATGATACCTCAAGAGATTTTGAAAAAAAACCAAAGTCTGTGGAATTAGGAACACAATTTTTGAGCTTGAGTATCCTTTCATGGGCAGCTCTGATGGTTCACATTGTTCACTTGGCATATTTCTATCGAAGTGCTAAGCTGAGTTAATCCTTTGAAACCTTTGCCATGTATATGCTATAGGATCCTCTACTTAGTGATCAATGGGGTGTGAGGCTCTGTTAAGTGATTGATTTTGCGAAGATCCCACAAAAGTTCGGGAAATTTCGGCGCACCCTGTAGTTCGCTTCTCTTGTCGAAAATATCCGTTTCCAAGTACACACAGTAGTCGATTCCTGCAGAACGATTATTGAAAATAAAATAGCTCTCGATTCTTAGGGAACAGCAGCATCACTCACTCCTACGACTTGAAACGGAGCGGACTGTGGTCTACGAAGGAGATGAAGACAACACGCAATTAGAATGAAGCGATAATTGATTAAAAATGTTATATTTTCATTCGGCTACCGAATACCATCCCTTCACAGTCATCATTAGCTTTTAAATGCTCATCAGTGTCTTGTGGAAACTTTCCATAGTCGAGCGATCAGAAGAGATTACATATTCTGTTAATATCTCTCCTGTAATGGTTGTTCTTTACCACCTTGTTTTTCTATTGGTTCAATGTGGCAGTCTAACACCAGTATCGAACGTCTAGGAGGCTGTAACTAGAGAGTTGTTAGAGAAAGTTAGCGCTAATGATCTCCTTCAAACTAGAAGCTAACATCACTCCTCAATTTAAAACTGGTCTGTTCATTATACTAATCACGCCAACATGAGAATTACTGAAGCAATTATTTGTGAAAATTGATTGATTGCTTTCATTTTCTAATCGCAAACTATGCTTTATTCTTATGCCATGAGCAACAAGAGAAATATGAGATATAAAATAGTGAATTATGTCAGGGATTGGGTCAAGGAGACCAAACTCAAGAGAAATTTAACCTACACTCCGATGACATTGCATGGAAAGCAACACATAAAGATAACAAGTGTATTATATGAGGAAACAATAATATTTTTGAATGGAATGTGAATAACAAACCGTAATGAAAGCAAAGAAATATACTGACCAAACAAGGACTATGGGGAGTTCTAGTCACATTCAAATTACAGAGATCAAGTGATTACACGAATATAAGGCAGAGAAGATGGATTGATTAGATTATAAATATAAATAGTGAATTGGGACAAGGATTGGGTCAAGGGGACCAAACTCAAGCGAAAGCCAACCTACACTCAAACGACACTGCACGGCAAAACTACACATTAGGATATCAAATAAATTATATGAAAAACAATAATATTTGTGAATCGAATTTCAGCCACTAGGGGTCACGAAAAAAGAAATGGACGGAAAAGCAAAGAAATATACTAACCAAACAAAGACTATGGAAAGATCTATTCACATTCAGATTACAGAGATCAAGTGATTACACGAATATAAGGCAGAGAAGATGGATTGATTAGATAATAAATATAAATAGTGAATTGGGACAAGGATTGGGTCAAGGGGACCAAACTCAAGCGAAAGCCAACCTACACTCAAACGACACTGCATGGCAAAACTACACATTAGGATATCAAATAAATTAGATGAAACAACAATAATATTTGTGAATCGAATTGCAGCCAGTAGGGGTCACGAAAAAAGAGATGGACGGAAAAGCACAGAAATATACTAACCAAACAAAGACTATGGAAAGATCTATTCACATTCAGATTACAGAGATCAAGTGATTACACGAATATAATGCAGAGAAGATGGATTGATTAGAGAGATTGGGTCGAGGAAAGGGATCGATTCGGTTCTTTAATGATCGTCTCCACTCGGGCACATCTCCATTCATTGACCATCTCTCTGAAGAAGAGGACTCGAATATGTATTTATTACGAAATTTGTTGTTTCTACCGCCAGCTTCTTCAACCCTTTTTAATTGCTCTATAACCACTGTTCTATAAAGCCTCTATGCCGACTAGTCTTGGGTCTAGACTCCATAAATTCATAATCGATCGCTCATAACACCTAGAGAACGCTGAAGGGGCTGGACTTTTCCGCCAGCTTAGAACAGCATAACCGAGAAATCGATGAATGCGAATTTCGAAAGTTTTGCCAAAAAGCTGCTTCGAGTTGTTGATAAAAGATTTCCAATGAAGCTTTGAACTCTGCTCAAGACGGTTTCAGATATCTTGAGAAATTATGAGAAATAATGCATGAGTTCTACATACTCACTCGCCGTCTATGATTTTTATGGAATTGTCCGTTCATACCTCAGATGGTTCGAAGTCTTCGTCAGTTGTATATCCCGAGTATCTCGTAGAGGCAGGGGATACAGAACTCTGTAATGAATACTTGAGAGATCAAAAAGAAAATGTCTGGACATGCGTATTTCCTCAATCGCATCAGTTGCTGACATCTTCTCATTTTCAAATACTCGATAACTCACGTCTCTGGTCTCAACTTCGGCTACCGTACGTCTTCTCTGGCTCGTTGTTTCCTCTTCTACCGTATCCGCGAGGGTCAGGGAGTCCATTCCGTCCAGTTGTACCGTACCACGGGTGGTTGGTTCTGCAATTAGAGCATTTTCATAATCAGAAACATCAGGAGTGAGATGTTTACTTAACTAACGTGAATCCTCACTTACCCTCATTCATTGTATAGTCCGTGTTTCCGTCGTTCTCCTGCTCCTCTCCGATCTCTTCTCCTTCAGAGTCTTCGTTCCCGTCGTTCTCCTGCTCCTCTCCGATCTCTTCTCCTTCAGAGTCTTCGTTCCCGTCGTCCTCCTGCTCCTCTCCGATCTCTTCTCCTTCAGTTTCTTCGTCCATCGACTCCTCACTCTATGACAGAACGATTTTCAAGCTATTTTTCCAATGTTAACCGACTTGGCATTTTCCCAAGATGCCACAATGAGGCACTCAGTGTGCTCGCCAATATCATGGAACAAATATCTTCGAATTAATATCTTAGAATTTACTCGAATCTATAAGAATCGAAAGCTCGAACCTCCGATGCAGGGCCACCTCGAGCGTCGGTAGATCCTCCAGTCTCACGGATCAAACTTTTGACTTCCACGGGCCCGCCTCCACTCTGACGTACCGTTGCCGCCAGCTGCAAAGATCAAAGATTAACTCCCATTCTGCTCGATTCATTTGATCTAGTGTTTATTATATCAGGTACCAAAAAAGGCGTAAAATGTACTCATTCGGAAGCGAATAGTGAGTCTTGGACGAGGGATCAGTAAGCGCGTAGTCGCGCCCACTATTATGTGCTACATATACGGCACTTAAGGAGTTTCCGGAAGAACAAATTTGTTTCTCTTTGTATAAATTAGATTGCCTAACGCAGGGTTGGTGGAACTCATCAGTTACTGATACCTTCTTATTTTCTAATATTCGTTTCTCACCTCTCTCGTCTCGACATTTACTTCGGCTACCGTACTTCCTCTCTCACTCGCTGTACTCTCCTCCTCTACCGTATCCGCGAGAGTCAGGGGGTCCATTCCGTCAAGTTGCACCGTACCGAGGGTGGTTGGTTCTGCAATTGGAGTGTTTACATTATTAGAAACATCAGGAGTGAGTTGCAGACTGTACAATCCTCTGTACGCACAAGAAATTTATTAATTCCCACTTCTTCCAATCTTATTTCTAAGGTTAAAACCAGGTTTACGTAATAATTATTTACTTAACTAACGTGAACCCTCACTCACCCTCATTCACTGTATTGTCCGTGTTTCCTTCGTTCTCCTGCTCCTCTCCGTTCTCTTCTCCTTCAGAGTCTTCGTTCTCCTGCTCCTCTCCGATCTCTTCTCCTTCAGAGTCTTCGTTCCCGTCGTTCTCCTGCTCCTCTCCGTTCTCTTCTCCTTCAGAGTCTTCGTTCTCCTGCTCCTCTCCGTTCTCTTCTCCTTCAGAGTCTTCGTTCCCGTCGTCCTCCTGCTCTTTTCCGATCTCTTCTCCTTCAGTTTCTTCGTCCATCGACTCCTCACTCTGTGACAGAACGATTTTTAAGCTATTTTTCCAATGTTAACCGACTTGACATTTTCCCGAGATGCTACAATGAGACACTCAGTGTGCTCGACAATATTATGGAATAAATATCTTCGAATTAATATCTTAGAATTTACTCGAATCTAGAAGAATCGAAAGCGCGAACCTCCGATGCAGGACCGACTCGAGCGTCGGTAGATCCTCCAGTCTCACGGATCAAACTTTTGACTTCCACGGGCCCGCCTCCACTTTGACGTACCGTTGCCGCCAGCTGTAAAGATCAAAGATTAACTCCCATTCTGCTCGATTCATTGGATCTAGTGTTTATTATATCAGGTACCAAAAAAGGCGTAAAATGTACTTATTCGGGAAGCGAATAGTGAGGCTTGGACGAGGGATCAGTAAGTCGCGCTCACTATTATGTGCTACATATACGGCACTTGTGGAGTTCCCGGAAGAACAAATTTGTTTCCCTCTTTGTATAAATTAGATTGCCTAACGCAGGGNAGATCAGTGATCAAACTACACACACGCGGTGAGATTAGGGATCAAACTACAGACACGCGGTGAGATTAGGGATCAAACTACAGACACGGGGCGTGAGATCAGGGGTCAAACTACACACACGCGATGAGATTATGGATCAAACTACAGACACGGGGCGTGAGATCAGTGATCAAACTACAGACACGCGATGTGCTCCGGGATCAAACGACTCACACGCGGTGAGATTAGGGATCAAACTACAGACACGGGGCGTGAGATCAGGGATCAAACTACACACACGCGGTGAGATTAGGGATCAAACTACAGACACGCGGTGAGATTATGGGTCAAACTACAGACACGGGGTTTGAGATCAGGGATCAAACTACACACACGCGGTGAGATTATGGCTCAAACTACAGACACGGGGAGTGAGATCAGTGATCAAACTACACACGCGCGGTGAGATTAGGGATCAAAATACAGACACGGGGCGTGAGGTCAGGGATCAAACTACACACACGCGATGAGATTATGGATCAAACTACAGACACGGGGCGTGAGATCAGTGATCAAACTACAGACACGCGATGTGCTCCGGGATCAAACGACTCACACGCGGTGAGATTAGGGATCAAACTACAGACACGCGGTGAGTAGGGATCAAACTACAGACACGGGGCGTGAGATCAGTGATCAAACTACAGACACGCGATGTGCTCCGGGATCAAACTACACACGCGCTGAGATTATGGATCAAACTACAGATACGCGGCGTGATCAGAGATCAAACTACAGAGACAAACGGCGTGATCGTGGATCAAACTACAGATACGCGGCGTGATCAGAGATCAAACTACAGAGACAAACGGCGTGATCGTGGATCAATCTACAGATACGAGGCGTGATCAGGAATCAAACTACACACAGGCAGCGTGATCAGGAAGCAAACTACAGACACGGGGCATGATCAGGGATCAAACTACAGAGACACAGGGCGTGATCATGGATCAAACTACTGACCCGCGGCGTGATCATGGATCAAATTAAAGACACGGGGCGTGATCATGGATCAAAGTAAAGACACGGGGCGTGATCATGGATCAAACTAAAGACACGGGGCGTGATCATGGATCAAAGTAAAGACACGGGGCGTGATCATGGATCAAAGTAAAGACACGGGGCGTGATCATGGATCAAACTAAAGACACGGGGCGTGATCATGGATCAAAGTAAAGACACGGGGCGTGATCATGGATCAAA